>VZRV01011021.1:970901-989952 GCA_013398115.1 Falcunculus frontatus | reverse complement strand
GCGGGGGACAGCACGTCAAGAGACGTCACTGGTGAGGGAGGAAGAGGAGGGAGAGGGGGAGGCGGGAAGAAGAGGAGGAGGAAAAGGAGGAGAATGTGGGGGAGGAAGGCTGAGAAAGAGGAGGTGGAGGGGGATGAAGGATGAGGGAAAGGGAGGAAGGGGAGAACGGGGTAGAGGGAGGCAGAGAGGAAGAGGAGGAAGGGGAGATGAGGAGAAAGGTGAAGGGGGGATGAAGGCAACCGGGGAGGATGAAGGAAGAGGGGGGCTTAAGGAAGAGGAAGAGGGGGATGGAGGAAGAGGAGGGGGCGCGGAGAGGAGGAGGATGGACGGAGGAAGAGGAGGGGGCTGAGGAGGAGGGGAAGAAGGCCGGGAACCGCGGAGAGCGCCGTGCCAGCACCGCGGACAGCGCCGCCCCGCCCGGCCCCGGCCCCCGTGAACCCCCCGGGGCGGGGGTGACAAAGGCTGGGACCCTGCAGAAACAGGGCACCCCTCAGCCCCAGGCCTGCCCGCCCCTACCCTCCCCCGAGGGTCTGGTGGTGCCGGAGGGAGCACACAGCCTCTGGCAGAGCCTCCCACCCCCATGGAATTGAGTTGGGGACAGGTGGGTGCAGGCTCTGGCACATCACGTCTGACAGCAACGTCCCCTGCAGGAGATCCAGGCCAGCGCTGATGGCCAGGCTGATGGATCAGCCTGTGCTCATTCTGAAACCTACAGATGGCAATTAATGCTGTGGTACCTTTTCCCTGGCACAGGAGGGCACTGCTGGGGTGCCACCCTCTCTCTCCCTTGGCAAGCAGGTTACCCAAACTACTCAAAGGGCCTCCCTTCCTCATTACTCACTCATTCCCACTCGGGGGGGGGGGGGGGGGAGTTCCTGCCCAGTCCCCAGCCCCAGGCCTTTCCCTGCCAACTGCTTCCCAACATCAGCGATGCCAGGGCTGCAGCTCAGACAGATCAGCCTCTAATCTGGGGAACAGCCTCCGGTTAATTATTCTGTACCCTCTGGGCCATGGCCAGGGTGACTCAGCAAGAGGCAGCCCAAAGCAGCAGAGACCAGCCTCCAGCCCCAAGGGGGACCAGCCGCTGTCCCCAGCAGGGATACCCCACAGAGGAACCGCAGCAGGGGCCAGCTGTGCCCCCTTTCCACTCTTAACTGCAAGACAAGGCAGGGAGCTGATAGAAAAATGCCTTCCCACATTGGAAGGTGTAGGGGGAACCTGGCACACATCTCCCATCTCCTGCCCCGAGGAGAGCACACAGGTTCCGCCACTCGTGCCTGTGGAAAAAGGGACATTTGGGGACATCAGGGCTCTGCTCCACAGCCAGGCTGCTGGCAGGGCTGTCTGTTCCACCACCAGAGACCCTGTGCCAGGCAGTGCCAGTGAGGCGAGTCCAGGGGGCCTGGCTCCAGGCACATTTAACCCCCTTGCCACCCTTCCAGCCCTGGAGCAGGGGTACGTACCTGCCTTGCGGTGACAGGGGCGGTTGGTCCTTGCCCATGCTCAAGGCTGGCACCCCTACACCAGCCCAGGCACAAGGGAGGGGGGGGTGGGGGCGGCAACAGCGGCACACGGGGCATTATTTAGCAATGTTCTTTTATTTCCAGTTTTAAGGTGAAAAGATGCCTTTAAATCTTCAATTAAATACTCCATAAAGAAAAAAAAAAAGGCAAAAAAAAATTATTTACAAATTCACGTGACCAGTAATTGAATCCTTGTTTTAATAATTACACATGCGGCTCGTCACATCCGGCGCTCTATAAATACAGGGGACGCGGATGAGGGGGCCGCCCTGTCGCTTGCCCAATTGTGGCCTTAAACGTTTGGGAGGAGGATGGGGGCTTTTGGGGTGTTGGAGGGGACTCAGCCTGGCCCAGAGAGAAGGGGCCACCCCCCCTCCTCCCGGGCACCCTCCCCAGGTGTCAGAGCAGGAGCTGGGGGGGGGGAATGATTTATATTTAAAATTTAAAAACCATAGAGGGGAGGGGGTCCAGGCAGTGATGGAGGAATAGAGAGAGGACAGGGGAGGGGGAGAAATCACGCTCCTGTCCCCAAACCAAATTTAATAAGTTTATATATATATAATCTCTCTATATTTCATCAAGAAGGGGGGAGGAGAAAGAGGAAGAGGGAGAGGAGGGGAGAGATATGTCCCCATCCCATCCCCCCCTCTCCATGACATGAATCCGGGGGTGCTCTGCCCCACTCCCAGAGACCCGCTGTGCCTGCGCTGGGAGGGGGGCAAAGAGGGTCCCCAAGGGGACCCATGGCAGCCACCGCCTCAGTCAGCATCTGTTTATTATCATCATGACAAACTCGTACAGGCCTTACAAACAGAACCAAGACAGAGGAAGAAGAGAGAGGAGAACTGAAAAAAAGAGAGAGGGGGGCTGCAAGGGGCACAGCAGGTCCCTCAGCCCTGGCATTAACAAGTCCATGGAGGCCAGGTGTGGGAAAGGATGGAGTCACTCCCCAGGGTCCCCTGCTCTCTCTCCCCCCTTCCTCCTCCTCCTCCTCACAGCTGCTCAGTTGTTGTCCGACTCGTCCTCAGCTTCCCGGAGCCAGGTGAAAAAGGCTGTCACCGATTTGAGAGCCACCCCTTTGCCTTGCTGCTCAGCTGGGTCCTTGCTGGACTCCCACTTGTAGAAAGCCTCCTCCTTGATGACGTCTTCATCATAGAGGGCATCAAAGAACATCCGCAGCAGGTCTGGGGTGGGGGGACAAAGGGGAACCTCTGCTATTCTCCAGCCACCAGCCACCCTGCTGGGGTAAGGGATGCATTTGCCACCCCCTCTCCTCAACCCACCCACACCCACAATACTCACTGGGAGGCTGGTCCAACTTCACCACCAAGGCTTGCAGGGCATAGAGTGCCTGGAGCTCCTTCTGCTCATCCCGCAGGTACTTCTGGAGCAGCTTGGCTTGGTTGCGGATGACCATGGCGTCCACGCGGTATGGGTTCTCAACTGCAGGGGACGGGGTGTGAGAGGGGCAGTGTGGGCAGGGGAACCCCCACCGCTTCCACCTAACCCTGGTACTCACAGACAATGGCCAAGTGGCACACAGACGTCATCAGGGCCCTGATAAACGTGTTGGACGAGACCTGCTGCTCGCTCAGGTTGGCCTGGAGGGGGGAGGGTAAAGGACTGTGAGGTGGAGAGGGAGCCAGGAGGGAGCCTCCAGACACTCGGGTGCTGCACCCCCACCCTCACCTCAATCCAGTCGTATATTCTTTGGTTGTTCGGGTTCTCCTTCAGCAGTTTGTCCATTTGCTTGCACAGCTCCTCTGAGGTCAGCTCCTTGCGGCTTGGCATGTCTGAGCTGTCCCCCATCGTGTACTCCAATTTCTGGGGAAGCAGGCAGAAAGAGCCGTTAAAAGCAGCACAGGGGAGCACCACTCTCACACTGCCCAAGGTCTGCCCACGGCCTACCTCCACCCCTCGCTGCCACCAAGCCCTCACCTGCTCTGTGACAAATTTGTTGACATCCTGGTCCTCAGGCAGGAATTCCTTCCAGCTCAGGCCCGCATCCCGCCACAGCTTTCCTGCGGTCTTCTGGCCCTGTGGGACAGATTCAGCATCAGCATGCCATGCCCTCCATCTCCAGGGAGGAAGATACTGTGGCTTGGCCATGCCAGCCCCATGACCCAGACACTGAAAGGGATAACCCTCACCATCCTCTCTGGCAGCAGAGGGGTTCAATCCCCACATGCCCACCCGGCCCCCAAGCAGGATGCCAGTCCTTGAGACAGCAGCCAGCAGCCACACAAACTTACCATGCCCTTGCACAACAAGCCCAGCACCTCAACCAGCAGCGTGGTGGCCTTCCCAATGGGCACCAGGGGCTTTGTGATCTCCCTGTGGGGCACAATAGACCTGGGTGAGCTACCTGCCCCCATGAGGCCCCCTGTGCCAGCCATGCTGAGGAGCACAGTCCTCACCTGAACAGCTCCTCCATGGGGATGCCTT
Source organism: Falcunculus frontatus (assembly GCA_013398115.1). Classification (NCBI taxonomy): domain Eukaryota; kingdom Metazoa; phylum Chordata; class Aves; order Passeriformes; genus Falcunculus; species Falcunculus frontatus. The sequence goes on along the minus strand of VZRV01011021.1, from coordinate 985,984 downwards.
CCTCTTGCAGGATGGGGGTGATGAGCTCAGCCAAGTACAGCCAGATGTGTGGGATGTCAATCTCCATGTCTTCTGCGATCTCCAAGATCTCCCGCAGCCTGAAAAGCAGAGGGAGCTGTTGGTATCCAGCAGTCCCCATGCACTTGGCTAGGAGGGACCTCAGGACATCTCAGTGCTGAGTCCTACTCAAGGCAGGGCTAAATTCAAAGCCAGGCTGCCCCAGCCTCTCACCCTTTGTAGTACTGCTCCTTGGAGAGCGTGCCTGCCTTCACCAGCTGGCAGAGCAGGGCTCCCATGTGTTCACGGGAGATGGTGCTCCTCTCCAGCGTGGACTCAATGCCATTTTGCACAAAGATGTAGAGCGAGGAGGGGCTGCCCAGCTCCTGCACACACTGCAGGGCCTCCTGCAGGGAAAAGGGGCATCAGTATTGCCCTACAGCCAGCTCTGGCTCCCCCCTTCCCCATCCAGGCATCACCAGAACCCTGCCCAGAAGTGCTACCGCACAGTGAGGGAAGCATATGGCATGTTAGGGGAACACGTATGGCGTGTTAGGGTTCTTGGCCACCCCCTTCCTCTCACCTTCATGTCATTGATGTGCAGGTATTCCTCTATGATCGCCTTGGATTTCTTCTCCAGTTCCTCTTCCGACAGCGCGGGCTTGGTGGATGCTGTAGGAGGTGTTGGCTCTTGTTTAACTGCAAGAAAAGAGCAAGGATCAGGCACCACCTGGGACGGGCAGAGCCACAGGCACAGCCAAACCCTGGGATATCACTCCTCCCCAGCTCACCGGTCTCTCGGCTCCGGTCCCGTTCCTCTGTCATGCTCGCAGCCTTGCGCACGGCCTCGGGGCCGCCCTGCTTCTCCCGTTCTCGGCTCCTGTCCTCTGTCTCTTTGCTAAAGCTCCTCTTGGTGAGGGCAGACCTGTTCCTGTCTGCCCGCTCCCCCCGGTCGGAACGCTCCAGACGGTCGCTGCCCTTCTCCGAACGCGACTCCCGGTCCCCTCGGTCCCCAGCCTTCTCTGACCTGTCCCGGCTGGAGCTGCTCCTGGGAGGGAGAAAGACGCGCACAGCGTGAAGAACCCATCACCACCCTCCCTGACCCCAGACTGCAGAGCTCTGGAAGGTAAGGCTGTGCCACTCCAATCCCCATCTCTTTTAGCACTTGATCATTCTTGGAGGAAAACTTTTTCCCCTCTTTCTCCCCTGTTCCAACTCATACCCTTTTCCTTTCACTCTGCTCCTTGGCATGGCTGAGCAGTGCCTGCCTTTGTCCTGCCACAGCTTTCTTCTGACATCGACTGTGGCAAAGCCCCCCTTTGTTTCCTGCGGTGTATCAGCGCGCAAAGCACGGTCCCCGCACAGCGCTCACCCCACAGCTTTCCTCTTCTCCTGAACAAATCCAAACTCCAGCACTCTTTGGGGACCTCACCCTCCAGCCTCAAAGGGACTCCCTTCAGCCCATCAATGTCCATCCAAGGACCCGCAGGCCAGAGCACCCAGGGGCGGTCATCCAAGTGCCAAACAGTAGGGAGGACACCCAGGGTGAGGTCAACCTTCTTTGCCACAAGGACTCACCACTGGCTCCGAGCTCTCTCAAGGCCCCATCTTGCCACAGAGCAAGTCCAGATACCGTAACTTGCCTACACACTGATCAACCACAAGCCTGAATCGGGGGTTCTCCCCCACCCCCAACACACCCATCCACCAAGGCAGGGCTGGCCCCTCACCTCTGCACCACACGGCGGGACTCCGGGCTCTCGGCAGGTGTTGACTGCTGGAGCGCTGAGAAGCGGTTCAAGGTGCTCGTGGCTGGTCGCCCTGAATCAGATGCTGGGCGTGAAAAGAGGGAAGTCTCAGAGTTCGGCACCTCCCCGGTACAGGAACTGCCAGGGGAAGGATCACCCCCTCCCACTCTGTCCCACAGCGCCCAGCCAGTCCCACACTGCCCACCTGAATCTGCGGGCTTTGCGCCAGACCCTCCGCTGCTGCCTTTGCCCCAGCTCAGCCGCCCGCCCGGCGCAAAGAGCTGGTTATTGGAGTCAATGGATCCAGGCTGCAGGTGGAGAGAGACAGTCAGACCTGACCACGCCACTGAGGCAGGATCTAGGCCAGGCAGCTGGCTCGGCTGCCGCACTGCACTCATAGCCTCACCTTGGTGATCTTCGTTAGCCGGCTGGTGTCGATGGGCCGGTTGCCCTTGCTGATGGGCACCGTGTTCCAGCCATCATCTGCGACCAGGCTACTGCGCCCTGAGCACAAGAGGGACAGTCATAAGGTGCAGACCAGCCTTGAGCAGAGTCCAGCAGGAGCAACCCACCCCTGGCAAACTCAAGTGCCCCCAAGCCCAGGCACTCACCACTGGAGGATGGCCCAGGGGGTCCTCTCCTCTTGTCCTTTGACATGAGCTGCTGCACTTTGATGTGTTCCCGATGCTCCTCCATCTCTGCTTCCTTGTGGATCTGATCGATGGTTTTGGGGCCCTGGTCTCCTCGCCGCGGCACCCAGCTATTCTGCAGAGGGCAGGGAAGGACGGAAGAAGGCACTGAGATGGCTGGAAGATGGAGGGAAAGGCATTCCCCCTTCCCAGCCATCCCAGTCTCAAAGTCTCAGGTTGGTCTCCTGCCTCGGCCATCACCGCTCTCCATGTGCTGTGGCAGCTTTTGGCACAAAAAGGCTCAGCTTCTGGAGCCCCCCTGCATTAAACAGCTGCCAATTACTGTGTGCCCACTACCACTACCATGATAACCAAGGGCTGGGGCTAGCATGGTGTCTCTGGGGCTGGCCACAGTTCACATACCCATCTCTCCCCTAGATGGGACACATGGATTGCTGGCACTCAGAGGACATAGGCCGGCAGCTCCAAGGGACCAAGCAGCAGACGGAGGACAATCCCCAGGCAATTGCATTCCATGAACCTTACCCGTCTTAGGTCAATCACATCCTGCAGCATGAAACGGATTCGGGATGATGTCTTTTTCTCTTTGATGATCTTCTCCATCTGATTGAAGTACTGGTCCATCCTGGGCTATAGAGGGACAGAGTGATGGTCACATTTCTCCCAAAGGCAAAGGAAGGGCAAGGCAGGGCAGGGCAAGGAGTACCTTGGCTTTCTCAAAGTCCAAGTCCTTGCCAATAGTCGTAAGCAGGCGGCAAAGGCACTCAAGAGACTCCTCATCGTGGTTTTTGAGCAGCTTCACCACACAGTCATGCATGATGGCCTCCGTCAACATCTTCAGTTTGAAGAGCTCTCCAATGAACTTGATGTTGCCCAGGGATCGTCGTCGGGCCTTGTCCCGCGCCTCCTCCAGCTCATCCTTCATTCGCGCCTTCTCCTCAGGCTGCAGGAAAAGCCCAGCAGGCCAGTTCAGTGTCCAGAGCCAGCCCAAGGACACCCACACCAGCCCTCAGCCGCAGACTCCCACCCCAACTCACAGCACTGGCATCATCCATCTCCTTCTGCCGCTTCTCAAAGATCTCATCATCATCCTTGTCCTTCTCAAACTCCTTCTGGCAGCGGTTGAGCAGCAGCTTGCGGAAGTTCACAGTCACTGTGGGCTTGTCTGTTGTGGGCACTTTAAGCTGCAGGGAGAGGTACAACCCAGAGAAGCATGAGTTGTGTCTCCTCCAAGAGTTGGGCAACTAAGTTGGCACTACTCAAATCAGGGAAAAGCCACTCTACAACTTTGTGATGCCCTGCTGAGACTCGGAACTCGGTCCTCCATCCACACACCCCAGTTTCCCCATTCCACATGGAAGGGCCTGCACACTACTAAGCTCAGCTGAGATGGCCAAAAAACCCTTGCCCTCTCCTGCTGGAGACTGCCTAGCTTCTGCTCACCCCCATAAGGCAACGGCACATGTTAGCATAGGCAACAGAGAAGTTTGGCTCCGAGATGGCCTTCTCGAAGACGAGGTCGATGACACCCTTGAGCCGCTCCTCCGTGTCGATGGACAACTCCATCACCTGCTTCATCAGTTGCTGGAACATCTGGGGCGTCAGCTTGTTGAGGATGCTGCGGACACGGCGGAGCAGTTCCTGCAAGGGCAGCAGGGTCAGAAAGAGCTGGGCACCTTTCCCCCAGGCCCTCCAACTGCCTGCCCACCCCAGCTCCCACCTGTGTCTTGATATTTTCAGGATCCTCCTCCTCGGAAGCACGTTTGCTGCTGGGTTTCCAGGCCTTCTCAGCCTTGTTCAGCTTGACATCCTCATTGAGGGACACAGTAGCAATGATTTTGCGGGGCTCCTTCCTCTGGCTCTGCTGGGAGCGGCGGGGACCCAACCCTGAGGGCTGACACATAGAGAAGAAACTCAGCTCTAAGCTCTGGGACCACCTGGGCTGGCTCCCAGAAGACCCCAGTCCGCCTACTCAGATCCTCAACTCCATCATGGACATCAGTGGCCCAGACACAGCGGCTCAAAAGCTTGATCATCACGGAGAGGCAGAGCAGGACGGCAGCACTGAAGCGAGGAGATACTCACCAGGCCCCGGTTGCCCATGACAGGCCGGCCAAGGTTGGCGAAGGAGGGGGTGAAGTCAGGGCTGCAGTTCATGCCACTGAGGCGGATGGGGTCGAGTGCCCGCAGTGGGGTCTTGTTGGCCTGCGAAGGTACACACGGCTGAGGATGCCCGGGGGCAGAGGAGCGGGACGGATCCATCCCCCAGCCTCAGCGCCGGGACAAGGAACTGGAAAAAAGGCCCCAGAGGTGCCCCCATGCCCACCAAACCCTGGCTCAAGGGTCATTGCAGATGCTGCAATAGGACCCTGAGCACAAAAGTAAGTCCCTGCCCTGCCTTGACAAGGCACAAAGAGGAGCCAGACCCCCACCCACAATTCCCCAGTTTCCAGGGCCGCACCGACCTTGTCCAGCACCACATCTGTGATCTGGGGCAGCCCCTCAGGTTTCTGCATGCTGGCAAAGATGAACTGGAAGCCAAGCAGGAACTCCCGGTCATATCGCTTCTTCTCCTCAGGGTTCAGTGGCTTCCATTGCTCTGCAGTGGAGGGCAAAAGGGAGACTCTGATGTGGCCTGTCCCATATCCTCCACCCTGTGCTGTGGCAGGTCCGAGTCCACACAGGGACCAGCGAGGTGGGATGTAGACAACCGCAGAACTGCCCCAGCCTGGTACACCATGAGCACAACCCTGCATGCTTAGAAAGCCTGATGCCACCAGCTCCCTGCCTCCTTCCAGGACCCTCGTGCTGGGAACTCTGTTCCCCACCCCATGTCAAGCTTGGGGACAAGATGGGAGGAGAATATGAAATTTAGGACAGCAGGACCATGCCACCCACACCTTCCCCACTGCTAGGCCCAGAGGTGGTGGCTGCTAGCAGAGGACTGTGCCAAGGCATAGCTCACCTTCCTTGTAGCCGTACTTCTGGCCAGCAGCCTTGCCCTTCTCCGGGGCCAACTTGTCCTCCTTCTCCTCCCACGTCTCTTCCGACTCTTCCTGTGGACGGGCAGGAGCCACATCCTCTGCTTCACTGGCAGGGGCAGACGTGGGGGGCTTGTTCTCCGCCTCCGAGGCACTATCACCAGTCTGAGACTGCAATGGGAGGGACAGGGACAGCAGTCACCCACACGAGCCTGGTTCTGTCCCCTCCACCCCACTCCTCAGTGTCCATCCTGCCTCAGATCCTCATTACCATCACAGAGCATCAGTGGCCCAGACACGATGGCACAAAGCAGAGTTCATCACAGGAAAAGATGAGACACAGGGTGATCCCCAGATACCCCTGGGACACTCACCTCTTTAAAGGCATCCAGCAAATCCCCTACCGCCTCCTTCTTGTTCAGCTCCTTCATCCTTCGCTTCTTCTTTGGCACCGACATGGCGACTGGGAGGAGAGGCAGGGAGGTGAAAGAGAGGAACCCTCCCAGTCCCCCAGGTACCCTGACACCAGCTATGGGGTCACAACGAGGCCCCAGTAGCACCAGGCAAGCTTCATAATGGAGCCACAGGGATGTGGTCCTGCCACCCCATCACAGCCCCCATCCCAAAACACACCCCGATTTACCCCGTGCCTCATCAAAGCCTCCCATCCACACCACTGCCCTAGTGCAGTGCTCCCCATCCTCCTCAGAGGACCCCTGCAGACACACACACTGCTCTGCAGGACAGCCCTTATAGGGACACTCCCATACAAACCTGTCCCCATATGCACTCCCCTCCCTGGCACCCCTATACACCAGCACATGCAGATGTGCTCCCCAGAAGCGTATCTGCCCTCAGGTTGCCCTCCTATAGCACCCCTGTATCCCTGCATGGGACACTCCATATAAACATATCCTGTGAACCCATCTTCCCCATCACTCCTATGTAACCCCAACAGTCCTGTGTAGGGTGCTTAAAGAAAAAAAGAGAAACCCCAACACATCCCCAGGGCACCCCACTTTCCTCAAGCACCCCTGTGTACTTGCATACCCCTACACAGCATGCCCCAGATTTTCCCTGCCAATCCTCCACTTCCCAGTGTCCTCAAAGACTGGGGACAATCCTCAGATACAACCCTGATACACCCACCCTACATGCCTGCATATGGTATCACATAAAACACACTTCCATTCTCCATGACATCCCCCACACACCCCCCTCTATACCCACCCCATACACCTCCACATAGATGTACTCCCCAGACATCTCCCTCATCCCACCATCCACAGGCACCTTGTCCCTCTCAGCATCCCATACCCGCACAAGATGTGTCCCTAGCCCAGTCCCCCTCTCCAGCACCTTCCTTGTACCTCATGCCTAGCACCACACCCATGTGATGTCCCCCATCACCCGACACCCACCCTGGGGCACCCTGCAGCCCAGCATTTCCAACCTTGTGCGGTCGCCTCCGAGGTCTGCGAAGGGGCAGGGGCTGGGCTCAAGCTTCGCTCCTGGGTCTCACCAGGGCCTTCACTCTCTTCCTCCTCCTCCTCTGCAGGTGGGGAGGCAGGGGTGCCAGGCTGGGCTGGCTCCTCAGGCTCTGAGATGGGGCTAACATCCGACTCGGGCTGCTCCTCACTCGGCTCCACTTTGCTGGTGCCCTCCACCCCATTGGGTAGGGGCAGCTCTTCAGGCTGGGCAATGGGGGAGTCCAGGGTGGGCACAGGCACTGGCTCAGAGACCAGTACTGGCTGGCACAGGGGCACCTCAGGGACCGGCTCAGGCGTCTCCTCCAAGACCCCGTTGGCCTCAGCAGTGGGCTCGGGGCAGGGCTCTTCCCGGGGCGGTGGGGGGCTGGGGGAGGCNCCTGTGGTACGACGGGCGGCGGCGACGGCACGGCCGGCACCAGGGGCACGGCTGGCATTGGGGGAACAACGGGCACCGGCGGCACCTCGGGGGGCACAGGCTCCTGGGGGGTGGGCTCCGGGAGGGGAATAGCAACCTCCTCCTCCTCTTCCTCCTCCTCCTCCGCAGCCACCGTGTCCATGCTGGGCGCGGGCACAAGGGGCAGCTCCGCAGCCCCTGGCACTGTAGTGATGGCGCTTAACGTCTTTTGCGGGTCAGGTGGCGCCTCGCCCTGCTCCGCTTTCGTGTCCGTGTCCACGGGAGGCTCCATTGGCACCAGCGTCACAGGCGAGAGCACCACGGGCTCCACCTCGGGGATCAGGGGAGGGGGAGGCGACGGGGATGCCGACTTGCTGGGCTCCAGAGAGACGGGCTTGCTCACCACCAGTGCAGGCTTTGGGCGGTCATCTGCAAGGTGGATGGTATTAATGAATGATCCCCTGCTCATCCCACATTCCTCCCCAGATCCCTCTATCTTCAGAAGAGATGGGGATAGATGTGCCAAGCCACATCACAAATGGGTGATAGGGACAACAGGGGTCCTCCAGTGCCCAGGGGACAGCTGAGGTGAGTATACAGCCCGCATAAGCTCTCCTGGATCCAACATGGGGACACAGGTCCCCAGGTATGCAGGGATGGCCTCTGACCCCACAAGCCTCAGGAGAACCAAGGAGCAGTGGGGCTGGCATTTCACACCCTGCACTGCCAACACCAGGGATCCCTGCTGCAGCCATGCCAGCTGGCACACTCAGCCCTGGCACGGGCACTTACCGGGCCGGACAATAACTGCTACATGGGGGGTCTCTCCGTTGGCCTGGGGCTCCAAACCGCTTCCAGCCTGAGGGGGGAAAGAGGAAGTTGAACAGGGCCACGTGCACTTCCCTCTGCCCTGGCTGGGGAGTCAGAGGGTCCACTTACCTGTGGAGGGGTGGGGGTGGATGAGGTCCTTGCTCCAGACATAATTTCTTCTGTAATGTCTTTACCGCCTTGGTTGGGGTCTCGTATTCGGATCTGTCCAAGAGTCAGAGCAGAGTGGGGAAGCTGTTGGCAGGGTGCCGCACACAGCACATAGGCCACCCCCTTTCCCTCAGCCCAACAACCCCAGGACACCCTTCTCCAAAGAGAAATGGGAGGTTCATTCACTGCAGTCCTGGCCACGCACAGTTTGGGGACCAGTGGGTGCCACATCCCCTCACCATAAGGCACAGTGTCCCACAGACACTGGCCTGTTCCAGTGCCTTACAAGCCATCACAACAAGCAGCTGGAGCCAGCAGGTGCCCAGGCCAGTGCCCATCTCCAGAAGTCAGGGGATCCCAAGGCATCACTGTGCTGGCACAGGGGCTGGAGGGACCCCTCTCATTTTGGAGACAATACAGGGGACTAGCCTCAGCACACAGAAACCACAGTGAGCTCTGTCACATCCCTAGCACAACCCATGCACCCACAGCCTCACTGGCCCCATGCCCAGAGCTACAGGGCACCCTGCTGCGGGGTGACTGGGGGGTACACATGGGTCTGGCTAGGACTACAGTGCAGGGCACACTGCAGCCCCTTGTTCTCTCCACCTTCTGAACATGACCTGCTCTCAGAACACCAAGCGCAGAGCTCGACCCATCTCTGACGAGGAAATCCCATCACCCCAACTCCCAGTGGCAACCCCTGCCCCCCAGCATGGGGCCATGCCGGCAGCCACCCGGCTCCCTGCTATAAATAGGCCCCATGCGAGGCCTCCGAGCACCGGCATCTCCGGGAGCAGACAGCAGTTGGCAGCCGCGGCACCCCCGCCCTCCCGGGAGCTGTGACTCAGCACAACGCTGCCCGCCGGGACGGCCAAGGTCACCGGCACCCCCCGTGCACCCCAGTTCCCTTGCTAAGCCCCCCAGCCTATGGGGACACAGACCTGTGCCACCCCTTTTCCCTGTCATGCTGCACCACATCCCATCCCACACACCACCGGCACCTGGGGCTGACACCACCCCCCTCCTGCACATGAACACACCCTCCTGCACACGAGTACCCCCATGCCTGGAGGCAGATGGCTCCTTACCGTCTTGCGTTCTCGTTTTGGGGGGATCGGTGGTTGCTGGCTCACAATGACCTGGGCAGTAGGGACCCCCGCTGAGAACTGCTGCACCCCCTGCGCCGGGTAATACGCACCCGCTGAAGGAGAGGAGACAGCGTCAGACCAGTCAACCCAGATCCTCCAAGCCTGTCTTGAAGACTCCCTGATCTCCCGAACACAGGGGTCTGTCAGGAGCCCAGAAAGCCCTTGCTGCTCTGCAGCGAACCCCCATCGCATCCGGCCTGGATTGTCCCAACCCGCCTGACAGGCCTGACCGAATTCCTTCCCTGTGAAGCAGAGAGCGTCCCCGCGCCACCCCCACGCCCAGCCAGGCCCCGCAGGCATCCACCGTGCCCACCGGCTCCACGCCACCAAGAGCCCTGCCTGGACGCTCGGCCATGTCAGGCACAGGCGCCCTGGCTCCGCAGGCGGCCGCCTTCCTGCCTGCGCCCTTATCTCCCCAGGGCCAGCACCAGTCCGAGGGCGGCACCAGGCAGCCTCCATTCACACCCAGGCTGAGGAGCTTGGGCTCCCCATGCAGCCTGAGCCCCTGGCAAGCCCAGCCCAGAGGAAGGAGCTGTGCTGAGGGCCAGAGGCAGAACTGGACCCCATCCAGGGCTGGCACAGCCCTCAAGAGGTGCTCCACTCCTCCCAGGGCATCTGTGAGCATCACCCCAGAGCAGTGCCACAGGGATATGGGTGTGTGGGGACAGGCACAGCTGGGTCCTGGCCCCCTCTGGCTCCAGCACCTTCCCCACTGCACTGACCCTGGAAGTCAACCAAGATGCTCTGGTGACTGCCTCATCCCTGAGTCAGGGACCCTCCCTCTGCTCAGGGGACACGCAGGGACGCTGAATGGGCCTCATACGCTGGGATGGGCCAGGCATGGGGGGAAGGAAGGAGACCCTGAGCTGCCTAGCCCTGGGGACCAGACAGGAGACACGATCTGATTCATCTGTCAAGGGGTACACCATGCCAGGTCACCCACCCAGTCCTGTAGGCAAGAGGCAAGCTGCTGCCAGCTTCCCTGGGGAGAGCCACAGCAGCCCCAAAGCAGAGGTGGGAGCACACCCATCCTGGAACCTCAAAGAGATACCCAAAGTATGTCCCAAGACTGTGCACAAAGGTGCAGCAGTGTCCTGGCCCAAGCACAGGAGACAGCCACTGCCAGGGGCCACCTCCCCCCTCTGAGGGGCTGGCTGGGCCCCGAGACAAGAGGGAGGGAGGCCGGGCACATACCTGGCACAGGAGAAGCCCATCTCTACCCTGGTTATGCTTTGCTGCTGTGCCGGGGCCAGGCCGGAGGCCTCGGCTCACATTTCTGTGTCTGCCAGGCCTCCCGGGACCAATCAAGCCTAAATATAGTCACAGCCCGGGTGGCCACATGCGAGCAGGGGGAAGGAGGAGGGGCTGCTCACACCACACTCCCCAAGCACCAGGAGGGGGCAGGCACGGAGCACCCCGGCTCAGCTCCTGGGGAGCAGGAGCTATGGGGGGTCAGCAAGCACTGAACTGCTCACCACCTTGACAGCAAGTGAGGGGAAGCAGGGGATAAAGTCTGCCCCAGCCCTCCGCCAGGAGAGTTAAATATTAAACGGCCCCAATTTGGAGAAGGACGGGGGTGAATGGAGCAGTGCAAATGGACGAGTGGCACACGATGTGCTGCTGAGCAACAGGCAACTGTCCCCCAAAATAACCTGCAATGGAGTCACAGAGTCAGCCACAGTGAGCTATGTTCAGCTCGGGGGGATGCACAGAGGCCAGAGGCAGGGGAGCAAAAAAACAGGGAAGTGCTGGGACTGAAAGAGCACAGGGGAGCGGAACAACCCCTCTGTCTGTACCGTAAGTCCCGAACTCTGTGGGGCTGGCTCCAGGGTAAAAACTAGGGGCGCCAGGTTGGACCGGGTACTGTTGGGTCGGGACAACGTACGTGGAGCGACCCTGCAATGGGCGAGAAGAAGAAAAGTCAGTTATGTCCCCTGCAGGGCACAGACATATCCCCAAAACACTGTTGTAACCCCAAGCCTGCCTGTGAACTAGCTGTACACCAGGGCAGGGAGCAGGACACATGCAGAGTAGACGCCAGGTGCCTTGGGGAACTGCTGGGGAGGGGACTAGTACCTCCTGCTGCCTCCCTACAGAGCCAGCAGCACCCTGCTCAAATCAGTGGGTGCTCAGAGAGTCTCAGGACCCTTTCCAACCTCCCAAAACCGACCTGGGCTCCAAGCCCAGGCAACACCTCCCACCGGTGCCCATCCCAACCCACTCTCACAGAGTCCAAAGCATGGCCCTCACCTGTCCGGGAATGTAATAGGCTCCTTGGGAAGGTGTGTAGGATATCTGGGAGGGTATCATCATCACCTGGGAAGCAGCCGGATACACATGGGCAGGAGGGCCGGGCCGAGCCGTCGTGTTACTCTGCACGCGGGATGCACTGGCAGGAGGCTGTGCCCTGTTCTGGTAGAAATGCTTGGAGAGAGATAGGGCACAGCGTCAGCAGGAACTCCAGCACCTTCATCCACCACCACCGCACACGGGNCGCACCTGCGGGGCCGCCTGGGTCCACCCGACCCAGCTCATGCCCGGCGCGGCCCCGTCCCAGCCCTCTCGGGGCCGGCAGCTCCAGCGCCCGGGGCCGGCCACGGCCGCACGCAGCTCGGCGGCGGCGGGTCCCGGCGTGCTCCGCACCGGCTCCCGACACTCGCGGTGGATGCTGGGACCTGTAGTCCCGCCATGCCGGAGCCGGACAGCATGTGGAGCTCGCTATTTCCACCCCTGCCAATGCCGTTCATCCCGATCCAGCTCGTTTGCCGGCCAAGAGCATCCCCGGGAGCAGCAGCTCCAGCCCACCGACGAGTGGGCAAAGAAGGGTCCGCGCACGCGCCCCCGGGGCAAGGAGAAAGTGTTACCTGAAGAGACCTGAATCCTCCCTGTTAGCAAGCGCACGCATACAGAGGGAAAAGGGGAAAGAGAGAGACAGGAGTTACTGGCACTTGGACAGGGATAGCAGAGGAAGGGACAAGAAGCCAGGGAGCCCTTTGCCTTATGCCCACATCCCAAATCCACTGAGGTCCCCTGTAGGGACCTCCCAAGGGGCAGGGATGGGTCTGATGAGATCCCAGACAGCACAGCCAAGGATGTCACCAGATCTGCTCCCAGCAGCTCCTCCACACAAGAGGGCTGATGGGGGTCCAGAGCCTTGCACGCCACTGCGGGGCCTTGGAGACCAAGCAAAGTAGGGAGGAAGAGGAAGATGAGGAAGGGGACAGGCAAAAGCAACAGCCTGGGCCAAAGTTAGCACAGGCACAGCCACATGCTGCAGGCTTCATGCAAGGAGGGAATTGGGGAGACACTGCAGAGAAACCTACCCAAAGTCGAGCAGGCATCCCGCACTTTCCCCAGACCAGCCTGTCCCCAAGCTCCAGGGTTCCCACATGCTCCCCAGCCCCTTCACGCCCAAAGTGGGTGTTTCTGTGCAGTGTCAGGGCAGGGTGTTCAGCATGCGGGGCAAGGGAAGCGGGTTAGTACCTGCTGGTGAATAGCCCGAGGCCCTGCTGGAAACTGAGAGAGGAGGAGAGGGAGGTTTGGGGCAGGGGAGGAAGGAGAGAAGAGCAGTCACTCGGTGGGCATCCTCGTTGGAGGTGCCTGCCCCCCCACCCCAGGGCCAGGAGGTCCTCAGGTGGCAGTCATGGTCCGGATCACGGGCTCATTCCCCTTCACAGGCATACGCCAGCCCCAAGGGGCACTATATTGCTCCTCACACCCCTGGGCTCCATGGCAGTGTGGGCTACTCGGCCAGGAGGCAGAAATCTGCTGGATACCCCTTATCACCCTCTCCAGCCCCGGGCAAAATCCTTACCTGGCGTGGCTGAGAAGGCGTATTCATTTGTGAGGTCGGTGCCGGGTTAAAAACCACAGGTGCCGTCTGACCAGGTGGGAACGTCGGCTGGAAGAAGGCAGGGAGGGAAAGAGATGGCACCACTGCCCCTAGCACCAATTGGGGAGGCAAAGCTGGGTCCCCAGCCCGGCAGGGGATGGTTACCTGCGGCAGTCCGGGAGAAGGGGCAGGGTGCGGGGCAGTCGGGGCTCCTCCTGTGGGCTGTGGAGCTTTGTTCATTTCATGGGGTTGTGCATAAGGATCCCCTTGCTATCTGCACAAACAGGGACAGTGGGCATAAGTTGGAGATGGCAGCATCCCAGGCATCTATCCCCTGTCCACGTCAGCCCTGCAATCTGCAAATCTCCAGCCCTATAGCCTACCAGTGTAAAGCCAGGCATCGGCCATGCCCCACAGACAACATCCCACCAAGGCCCGGACCCCCAGCCACCCCCTCCTGCCCCACTGGGGAAGATGGGGTAGGCACTGCCAAGTCACCCTGGGCAGGTCCTTATGCCCTTCAGAGCAGAGTCCCCCATCACGCCTCAAACCCAGCCATGCCCACCAGCAGGACTGACCCACCCAAGGTGACCCCACAAAGCCTGTCTGGGCCCTACACAAAAGTGGGCACCAGTGCCCGTGATCTGCCGCCAGCACCTAGGCCACCACTAACTCCAGGGGGCTGGGTGGGCCGGCGGCACCCCGGCGTCAGCCATGCCCAGCTCCACCCCGGCTGACCTACTAAGCGCTTCCCCCGGCCGGCCAAACCTGTTCCTGCCGGTGGCGCCGGGTCCCCGGCATACACCACAAACGCCTACCAGGGAAGGCAGGGAGCAGCTCCCACGTCCCCCCCGCGCCACCGACACTCCTGCCCACGGGAGCCCGCAGCACCCTGCCACCGCCGGCACCCAGGTGGCCCGGACACCCTCTCAGCTGTCCCAGGAAGGACTTGGCAGCCAGTGCCGCTCTCCCCGCCCCAGTGCAAAGGCCGCCGGGGCAGGAAGGAGAGGCGGTACCCCGCACCCTGCCGGGGTCCCCTGCACCCCATGGCACCCGGCGAGCCCTTTCCCGGCCAGACACCCGAGGGAGCAGCCCTGGTGCCTCCTGTAATCTGACGCCCGGACGCGTCAGCACTGCCGGCCCCCGGCCCCGCTGCGGGCACTGCCAAGCACGTCCCACCAACACTGGGAAATGGGGCACCCCAATCCCCCCAGGGCTGCACCTTGGTATGGAGCTGCCACCCCATCACAGGGATCCCCCGAGCCACAACCCCAGTGGAGATGGGCCCTGCCAAGGTTTCAGAAGGTGGCAGGGGGTGGGCTGCACCCCCCGGTGCTCCCCCCGGCGCCCCTTCTCACCGGGGACCCAAGCGCCTGGCACGGATAGCCCGTACCTGAGCCAACTTAGCTAGGCCTTGAGGCCAGTCACCCCAAAACAGAGGGGGAGGATTGTCTCACAAGGGACAGGGACACCCGGGAACAGCCAGACGTGGTCTCCTCCACCAGACACAACCGGGAGCGAGCAGGATACTCACCCCCCCGCGGGAAAAACCTGGGCCGGCTGAGCGGGCCTGCAGAGACCGTTCATCCGACTGACTGGGAGAGAGGGGGGGAGAGAAAGAGAGAGGGAGAGAGGGAGAGAGAGAGAGAGAGAGAGAGAGAGATCAGGCCGGGCCCCGCGGGGGCAGCCCGACCCGGCCCCGGCCTCACACTGGCCCGGCTAGCCCAGCAGTGCCGGAGAATGGGGGTTCTGTCCCGGGGGGACAACGGGGAACCGCCGCGGCTGTTTGTGATCGGAGTCGCCGCCGCCTCCCCTGCACCGGGAGTGGCCGGGCCGCGGCCTGTGCTGGGCCCGCCGACGGG
>VZRV01011021.1:942396-959905 GCA_013398115.1 Falcunculus frontatus | reverse complement strand
GGGGACAGGGGGCACCAGCGAGGGGCTCGGCGAGGGGGACAGGAGGGGGTCGGGGCACAGCAGAGCCCGGGGGCTGGAGAGCTCAAGGAGATGGAAGGGCTGCGGGGGCTTCGGGAACCGGAGGGAGGGAAGGAGGGGGGAACTGGTGGATTACGGGGGGTGGCAAGAGCCTATGGGATGCAGGGGCTGTGTGGTGCCGGGGCTAAGGGAACTGAGTGGCTAGAGGGTCCCTGTCCCCCATGGTGGGAGAAGAAGGACCCCCCCCAAATCCCTGCCTGGGGTTGGACAGAGGGAACTGGGGTGGTTCAGATGCGGCCCCACAAACCCCACTCCACTGAGGCATGAAGTGTACCTGGGGTACAGTAATGCTGCTCATAGGGTGACCCCCAAGACAGCACCTCTGGGGGGGCAGTGGGCCCTGTCCCCAAGGGTCTCAGCCCTACAGAGCGGGTAGGAGGAGCCCCAGAAATAGGCTCCTGCCTTGAGGATGCCACAGAAGATCCTGGAGAGGGGGTGCTGGCTATTGCCCAGGATGAGGACCACCCAGGAGGGGAAAGGAGATGTTGAGGGGAGCTGGGGTGATGGGGGGGCCCGGCTGGCCAAGCTCCTACAGGATGCTGAGCAATTCCTCCTAATGCCAGCATCCTCCAGGAGCCTGACTCGGTGGGGAGCTCCTGCCAACTGTCAATCCCACCCTCCTGCTGCAGCCCTTGGCGATGCCCCCTCCCCATCCGAGCACTGTGGCAGTGGGCAGAGCTGGGCATGAGGCACTCTCTCTGCTTTCTCCCCTGCCCGTCATCGTCCCACCCCAGCTCCTTCCCGGCCCGCAACATCAGCCCTGCAGGCAGCCCTGGGCATTCACTTTAGTCTGCAGCACAGACTGGAGGGTGAGCTGCAACCCACCCAAGCGTTAACTCTGAAGCCTAAGGATAGCTCACAACCAGCAGCATTGCTGATTCTCTTCTCCGAAAACCTCCAGCATTTTCTTCTACCTTATCCCCCCTTCCAATGCTGCTGGCTCAACTCCACCACCTCCCTCTTGGCTGAGTCCTCAGCAGCCCTCCCGGCTGGATTTGTGCAAGCTGCCTTACGAGGCCAGGAGCAAGGGGGACCCTGCCCTGATGGCTGGTACACACTGTAGTGCCCTTTCTCCACTCGCACACTCTGTCCTGCATCCTGGTCACCCCCGGAGCCAGGATGGGGCTGGAAGCACTTCCAGATGTTTCAGACCGGTGCACATCTGCATGGAAAGTTCCAGTCAGGGGAGGAGGGGTGAGACAGCAGTACTAGGAAACGGTTGCTTGGTGACAGGGACCATATCTCCGTGGCAATGTGTCACCTGTCGGCAGGGCTGATCCCACAGCTGCCATGGCTACTCAGAGGGATGCTCCGGTGACAGCCCCCAAGACCCTCATTAGCAGCTTTCCCTGTGCTCCCGAGGGCCACACAGGGCTGGGGACAACCTCTGGGGAAGGCCCAGTCACACTGAGAGGGGTCAGGGGCTGCCTCAGCCCCACTGTGTACTCACTGAGCTGGCACTGGCCTCTGCCATAAGAGCCAGAGGGTGTGGCAGGGCGGGGAACAGCGACCCCCACGCCCCTGTCCCAACCCGTTCCCTCCCTTAGCAGATGCCCAACTACAAGCGTGCCACGCTGCAGGACGAGGAGGGGCCGGAGCCAGCAGGAGATGGCAGCGCCTCTCCCGACAGCGTGGAGGTGAGGTCTGCCCCGGCTCCTCCATCCTTCCGCTCTCCATCCTCCCTAGTTCCCCTCCTCATCCTCTGGGGCCTGCCTGCAACCAGGTGGGCAGTGGGAGCAGGGTTGGGAGCCAAGCCAGGCCTGACTGTCCCCAGGGACGCGCTGAGAGTCAGCCAAAATGCGGCACAGAGTGTGCCTGGACGATCGTCCTTCCTTGTGGTTCGGTCAGGGCTGCCAGCACCCACCACCGGCTTGCCAGGGCTGGTGGGGAGGGATGCCCTGGTCCCCACCTCCTCATGCAGCCACTCCAGGCACCGGGCAGCAGCGGGGAGGGAAGGGGGGGACAGTGATGTTCGGCCCCCCATGGTGCGATGGCAGGTCCTGCTCCTGCCCAGGTGGGGTTTCGGAAGGGGCCGGGGACGCTGCTGAGCCGCCTGGCCTCGCGCAGCCAGCTGGAGCTGGTGCTCTGCGCCGTCGCCGTCTCCCTGGCCCTGCTGCTCAGCGTCGCCGTCGTCACTCTGGCCATTCAGTACCGCAGAGGTAGGGAGACTTGGCAGTGGCGTCCCCACACCCGGGAGGACACGGGAGGATGAGGAGTGCTGGGTCAGCCCAGGGTGCCTGCTCCAGGTGCTCTGCCCATCCTGGGGTACAGACAGGGCTTGGCCCCGCTCCGTGCCTCAGTTTCCCCCAGTACACTCGCCCAGCCCCAGGCATGCCTTCCCTGCCAGATCCCTCTCACAGCACGTGCCTGACGGATGCCTGTGTCCGGGTGGCCAGCAAGATCCTGGAGGCCCTGGATACAGAGACGGACCCATGCCAGGACTTCTACCAGTACTCGTGCGGGGGCTGGATTAAGAGGAACCCGCTGCCCAACGGGCGCTCCAAATGGAGCACCTTCAATAGCATCTGGGACCAGAATCAGGCCATCATGAAGCATCTCTTAGGTGGGCACCAAGGGGTCACAGACTCTGAGGGGGTGACCCCTGTGTCACTGGGGCTGACCCACAGCCTCCCACAGAAAACGCCACCTTCAACTCCAGCAGCGAGGCAGAGCGGAAGACCCAGCGGTACTACCTGTCCTGCCTCAAGGAGCAGAGGATAGAGGAGCTGGGCTCCCAGCCCCTTATGGAGCTCATCGACAAGGTGAGCAGACACCCACATGTGAGCTGAGCTGTCAGGGCTCAGCCCAGCTCAGCTCTTCACGTAATCAGGGAGGGAGCAGCCCTCGGGGATGCACCCCATCCCTCCCTGAGGTGCCAGGTCTGTCTGCCGGCAGATTGGGGGATGGAACATCACTGGCTCCTGGAACCAAACCAGCTTCATGGAGGTACTCAAGAGCGTGTCAGGCACATACCGGGCAACCCCCTTCTTCACGGTGTATGTGGGTGCAGACTCCAAGAGCTCCAACAGCAACATCATCCAGGTTGGCACCTTGGTACCCAAGGGTGGCAGACACCGGGGGACACCAGAATGTCTATGCTGCCCCTCTCTCCCCTCAGGTGGACCAGTCAGGGCTTTTCCTCCCATCCCGGGATTACTATCTGAACAAGACTGCCAACGAGAGGGTGAGACTGGGTGCTGGGCATGCTGCCAACAGCAACCAGGGGAAATCCATGGCAATGGGGTGCGAGCAGCACTGGGACACACCTGGCATCTCCATCCTGCCTATTGGGTGCCCACCCCAGGGAGGTGAGGTGAGCTGTGGTGAGCACTGAGGCAGGGCTTGGGGTCCCACAGGTTCTGGCAGCTTACCTGGACTACATGGTGGAGCTGGGCACACTGCTGGGGGGCACCCCAGAGCCCACCCGCCTCCAGATGCAGCAGGTGCTGGACTTTGAAACGCAGCTGGCCAACATCACCGTGCCCCAGGCTGAGCGGAGGGATGATGAGAAGATCTACCACAAGATGAGCATCGCCGAGCTGCAGGTGGGCACGGCCCAGAGCAGCTTGGGGAGACCCTTCTGGGACATACGGGGAGTTGTCCAGAGGGCACCGAGGGGCCTGTGCCTATTGCTGTCCGCACTCTGGGACACCCCGGGCAGCCCCATCCGCCATGGGATATGCACTGGGTGTTGAAGAGTAGTGCCCATATCCCCAGTTGTGACCATTTGGGGGAAGCTGCCACCTTGCATTGTGGGGTCCCCTCCTTGTCCTGCAGCATTAAGAACAGCAGGAGGGGTGCTTGGGTGCAGAGAAGGATCTGGAGTGGTGAGGGACTTTGGGTCCTACCCAGAAAACACAGTTCCCGCCCCAGGAGATCCCCTCCATGCTGAGCAGGATGCAGCAGAGCCATGCCAAGCCCCTGGTGCCACATCCCTATGTCCCCTCCAGCTGCTGGCCCCTGCCATTGACTGGCTGGATTACCTGTCCTACGCCTTGGCCCCACTGGAGCTGGCAGACACGGAGCCTGTGGTGGTCTATGGGGACACCTACCTCCAGCAGGTCTCTGACCTCATCAATGACACTGACAGGAGGTGAGGCTCCTTCATATCCCTGGCTGTGGCTCCCACAGCAGGGGGACATTTTGGGCTCATCAGTGTCTTGGAGTCAGACTGTGGCGAGCTGCAGCCTCTCTCTGCCCCTGCAGCATCCTGAACAACTACCTGATCTGGAACCTGGTGCAGAAGACAGCCTCCAGCCTGGACCAGCGCTTCGAGACAGCCCAGGAGAGGCTGCTGGAGACACTCTATGGCACCAGGAAGGTAACAGAGGGCCCTGGGATCAGACCCCTCTGCCTTCAGCCTGGAAGAAGCCAGGACCTCCTCTGTCCTTCAGATGCCCTTGGGATGCTAAGACATGGATACTTAAGTGGGAACTCAGGGATTATCTTTCGGGATGGGGGTTTTGCTGCTGTGCATCTGCCCTCTGATGAGGAGGCAGAGCCAGGCTGGGTGAAAGCAGGGGAGAAGGGGAGTGGACTGGGGGTCTCACAGGCCCTCATCTCTCTCCCACAGTCCTGCACGCCCCGCTGGCAAACCTGCATCTCCAACACGGATGACACACTGGGCTTTGCGCTGGGCTCCCTCTTTGTCAAAGCCACCTTTGACCGAGACAGCAAGGCCATCGTGAGAATACTTCTGTCCCCATCCCCTTCCCATCACCATCCGCGGGAATCCCGATTCCACCCAAGCCCCAGGGCTGGAAGGCGGGGAGCTGGGAAATGGGACCCCCAGCCCTAGGGAGGTTGTATCCTGTCCACCCTGTCCCCACCAAGGCATTGTGGGGGGCAGGGGGGTCTTCATTCCCTCCCCTCCCCAGGCTGAGGAGATGATCAGCGAGATCCGTGCAGCCTTTGAGGTGTCCCTGGACCAGCTGGACTGGATGGACGAGAAGACCAGGCAGGCTGCAAAGGAGAAGGTGACCCCAGGGAGGGAAGTGGATGGGAAACCTCACCCTATCCAGATAAGCTCCCCCATCTCATTGCTGGGACCTCTCCCCATGCAGGCGGATGCCATCTACGACATGATTGGCTTCCCTGACTTCATTCTGGACAACAAGGAGCTGGATGATGTCTACGATGGGGTAGGGGCATCTGGCTTGTGGGGAGAGGCTTGGTCATGCCAGGCTCTGGGGGGCCCCACAGTAGAGCGATGTCCCTATTTGGAATGTTATACAAAGCCACCCCAGTACTGAGTTCATCCTGGCCAGGGTGTGGGGAACCACCCCAGTGGACCTGTCCTCATCCCTCCTCTTCCTTACCAGTATGAGGTCTCTGAGGACTCCTTCTTCCAAAACATGCTCAACTTCTACAACTTCTCTGCCAAAGTGATGGCCGACCAGCTCCGGAAGCCCCCCAACCGCGACCAGTAAGGGGTGGGCTTGGGGTGGGGGAAAGGATATGATCCTGGGTGCCTGGATGGCACTGGTTCAGTGGGGAGGAGGTCACCCTCATGGGGTCGCACAGCACTGTAAGTCACCTGTGGTAGCACAGGTCACCTGTGGTAGCTGTAGCTTGTCCCCAGGACAGGGTCCCTTGGTAACAAGATGGGGGCAAAAGTGTCAGCCCTGGGCAGGGGCCTGTGGTGGGCAATGGCACAGGAGGGTGCTGGGGTTGGGGTGAGAGGGGACACACCCCTGCCTGTCCGCTGTCCCACCTCCCTGCCCCAGGTGGAGCATGACCCCGCAGACTGTCAATGCCTATTACCTGCCCACCAAGAACGGGATCGTCTTTCCTGCTGGGATCCTCCAGGCTCCCTTCTACGCCCGCAACCACCCCAAGTGAGTCTGGCATGGGGGGCACCTCCTGGAGGCATGGGTTCGATCAGGGCCAGCATGCCACAGAGCCTCCCACAGTCACAAAGAAAAGCCCTGGAGAGCTTGAGTGCCCCTCAAGGCTTTACATCCTGCAGTCAACACCACCTGCAAAGTCCCCTTAGGGCCACCAATGCCCCCAACAGGACTGATTCTCAGCTGAGTTCCAGCTGGAGCAGAATTTCATTGGTTGCCCAGACAGAGATGGGGTGGGCTGCAATAGCATCATTAACACATCCCATACTCACCTGGTTCTTTCCCATGGCCCCACAGAGCCCTTAATTTTGGTGGCATCGGCGTGGTGATGGGGCATGAGCTGACCCATGCATTTGATGACCAAGGTGAGAGCCTACAGGCAGTGCCGGCCCCGACCCCTGTCACCTTCCTGTCCCTGCCCAGCCCCTGCCCTTGGCATGGGGAAGGGGTGCCCTGGGTGCACAGGGGTCCCGCTTTGCCATCCATTGCATCATGTGTGCTCGTGCCCCCCTGGCCACCCCCCTTCTATCGTCCTGTCTCCCCAGGTGGCACCTGTCGATATCTCCCCCCGGCTTCTCTGTGCAGCTTTTGCTCCATCTGCTTGGTGAGGACACAGTGTCTGCAGCCCCAGCTCCCTTCTCATCTTCCTCCCTCCACGGCACGGGATGGGTCCCTCTCACATCCACTCTGCTTTGCACCTTCACCACAGCCCCGGAGCCAACATGGGGTCAATGAGGGAATTTGGGGTCACAGATCTGGGTTGGGATAGCGGGAATGCACTGGGGGATGGCTGGGGACCCAAGTGCATGGCCAAGCCACAGGCAGAGCCTGCCCACAGCAGGGGCTGGGGGACACCTTCCCCCTGGGCGTGGACCCAACGTGCCAGGTCCCCCGGCATCCCCCGATGCCCATTCCCCCACCACACCCCACTCTGCTTCGGGAACCCCTGCAGCAGAGGGGCTGCAGGGGGACGGCTTCCCCTGGTCCCACCCCAACCCACGGCTCGGTCCTGCAGGACGAGAGTACGACAAAGAGGGAAACCTGCGGCCATGGTGGCAGAACTCCTCCCTGGAGGCCTTCAAGAACCGGACGGCGTGCATGACGGAGCAGTACGGCCGCTACACCGTCCACAGCGAGAAGGTCAACGGGCGGCAGACACTGGGCGAGAACATCGCCGACAACGGCGGGCTCAAGGCAGCCTACAACGTGAGTGCCGCCATCCGGAGGGGACACGGACCCCCGTGCCTGTCTGTCCCTCCCCGGGGCTTCAGGCCAGCTCTCCCGCAGGCTTACAAGTCCTGGCTGCAGAAGAAAGGGGAGGAGAAGCGCCTGCCAGCCCTGGGGCTCACCAACCACCAGCTCTTCTTCGTGGGCTTTGCGCAGGTAGGGCGGAGCGAGAATATGGGCTTCCCGTCCCTCCCTGGCTCCTCGGAGCCACCCCACAGCTCCCCATTCTGCACCGGGGGGTGCTCTGTCCCCATCCCTGAGGCTGCTCCCGCTCTGTCAGGTGTGGTGCTCCGTCCGGACGCCCGAGAGCTCCCACGAAGGGCTGGTGACCGACCCCCACAGCCCCGACAAGTACCGTGTCATCGGCACCCTCAGCAACTCCCGGGACTTTGTCGAACACTTCGGCTGCCCCCTGGGCTCCCCCATGAACCCCGGCAAGCACTGTGAGGTGTGGTAGGGACGGGGAGGGTGCTGGGGACTGAGGGGATGATGCTCTGCTGTGCCCTCCCTCCCCAGACCTCAGTGGCTGCCGGAGCTGGCCATGAGCAGAGAGAAGTCCCCCTCCTGTGCTCACTCTGCACACCCCACCTCTGCACCCTCCCCGGCACACACGGCCCCACACCAGGCACCCACCGCAGCCCCATCCACAGCTTGGGGCTGGACACGGCCGGCAGAGAGGCTGTAGCACCCCCAAAACGCAGCTCTGCCCCCCAACCCCGATGTGCTTGAGTCGGGCACAGCTCAGTGTCCCCTGCGCTGCGCCCTCCCCTCAGGCGGGCAGGTCAAAGGGGTCCCAGGGAAAGCACCAGAGCCAAGATCCCCCTGCTCCTGCCCCCCAACCTGCCGGAGATGGAGGCTGGGGGCCACCCGGCTCCGCGCTTCCCTTGTCCCCTCCCAATCCAGCTTGGCTTCCCCATCCACCTCTGCTGGGACCAGCGGGCGGCAGCGGGGACTCTGGTGCCTTCAGCTGTGGGTGGCTGTCGCCGAGTTTATTTAACGATTAAAAGCAGTTTCCACTTACTCCAGCAGCTCCGGGTCCTTCGCGGTCTAGGGGCGGGGGGGAGAGGTGGGATCTGGAGCGGTGGGGGGGTGACTCAGAATCACAGAATCACAGAATCACCAGGTTGGAAGAGACCTTCAAGATCATCGAGTCCAACCTATGTCCCAACACCTCAACTAAACTAAACCATGGCACTGAGTGCCACATCCAATCTCCTCTTAAACACGTCCAGGGCTGGCGACTCCACCACCTCCCCAGGCAGACCATTCCAATATTTTATCACTCTTTCTGTAAAAAACTTTTTCCTAATATCCAACCTATATATTCCTTGGCGCAACTTAAGACTCCAAGACTGGGGACGCGTGGGAGGTGAGACATCCCGAGGGAGGGGAGCGGGGGATGAGATGTCTGGATGGACATTCCCTGAATGAGGGAAGCAGAGGTGTGGGGAAGAACAGCAAGGCTGGTGGGGACGAGTCAGAGCCACGGGAGTCCCCGGTAAAGCCCAGCCCGGGGGCCCCGCTGTCTCCAGAGCGGGTGATCCCAATCTGCCCCGGGGCTCCACTCCGAGCCCCGACCGGTCCTGCCCCGCACAGCGCGGCCCCAACCCCATCCCAGGGTCTCCCGAACTCCCCGGTACCGGGACCCCGCGGGACTCCGCGGCCACGGACAGCAAAGGCTGCTGGGTGTCGTGGTCCTACCCGCGGACGGCGCAGGACGTGACGGGAGCTGTAGTTCGGCATGAGGGATGCTGGGAGGGGTAGTTCGGTCACGGCAGGCCTGCCGCCGCGCCGCGAGGGCTGGACTACATTTCCCAGCAGGAAGCGCAGCAGGGCCAGGGTCCGGGCCTGGGCGCCTCGGGGGTACGGGGGCATCGGGGCTGGGCGCGGTGACGGGGCCGGGCCGGGACCGAGACGGGGGCTGGGCTGGGACAGATCGGGGGGGCCGGACCTGGGTGGGAGCCCGGGCCAGGCCCCGGGCTGGGTCACGGGTGCCGGGCCTCGGCCCGATCCCGGGTGCGGGACTGGGCCCCAGCTGGGCCAGGGGTGCGGGGTCGAGCCGGGTACCGCGCACCTGGGGTGCTGCAGGTGAACTGTCATCGCCGGGGCCGTGGAGGGGCAGCAGAGCCCGGGGACAGGGGCGGAGGAACATCCCTGCCTTGAGGTCCAGAGCAATGAGACAGCCCCGCATTGGGGACAGGGATGCAGACACACCCCTGCCTTCAGAACAGGGGCAGTGGGATGTCCCCGCCATGGGTGACACGGCCCCATTCCCCAGACAACATGCTCACCTTGCAGGCGTTGCCACCCAAGCCTGGCACCATGGACAAACCCATCACTCCGGGGGAGCTGCTGTGTCTGGGCTCCAGCCTCGCCTTCTCTGGCCTCTTCTACTACCTGTACAGGAGGAAAGCCAGAGTCGTGGCACGCATACAGGTAGCCCTTTCTCTCAGATGTTTTTTCCTGCCCACTGTCCCTTCCCCACTGCCCTCCATGCTTTGATTTGGGTGCACACACTGATGCCTGCAGCCTGCTCCATCCTCTGGTGACTTCATGACATGCAGGACCGAACAGGCCACATCCTGCCAGAGATCTCCACAGAGCCATTCTTGGCCCACTTGCTACCTGTCCCTGCCCGTGCTCACACTCAGTCCATGCTTTTCCAGGAGGCCCCAAAGCTCCAGGTTGATGACGATTTGCCAGCGCTGGTGTCTGCAGCTGAGGGGAGGTGCCTGCCTTATGTTGCCCTGGAAGGTAAAGACACCCTGTGGCCCTGCACAAGGGACAAGGGCCGGGATCGCCTCTTTTGGCCATGACACATCCCTTGTCCTTAGGCATAGTGCTGCCAGCCCAGGCTGCACTGACCAGCCACTACCATGAGGGGCTGCAGGGCGTGATCCAGAAACTGCTGCTGAAGGAACATCGGCTGATCTGGAACAGCTTGGCCCGAAGCTGGTGAGTGATGGGAAGGGACCACAGGAGTGGGCTTGCAGCAGTGAGTCCAGACGCCCATCCTCTGGGGCCACATGAGAGGCAGAAAATAACGTGGTTAAAGACTTTAGTCCCTATGCTTAGCTCAGTGCCGAGAGCTCAGAGCTTCTTTGCATTGTGGCCAGCAGCAACAGGGCAGTGATCATCCCCTTACACTCAGCACTGGTGAGGCCACACCTCGAGTCTTGTGTCCAGTTCTGGGTCCCTCAACTCAGGAAGGACGTTGAGCTGCTGGAGCAAGTCCAGAGAAGGGCAGCAGAGCTGGTATAGGGCTGGAGCACATGTCTGATGAGGAGCAGCTGAGGGAGCTGGGGATGTTTAGCCTGCGGGAGACTCTGGGGTGGCATTATTGCTCTCTACAACTCCCTGAAAGGAGGTTGTAGCCAGCTGGGGATCAGCCTCTTCTCCCAGGCAACCAGTGACAGGACAAGAGGAAAGGGCCTCAAGCTGTGCCAGGGGAGGTTTAGGTTAGAGATTAGGAAGGACTTCTTCACAGAAAGGACGATTAGGCATTGGAATGAGCTGTCCAGGGAGCAGGAGGCTCCACCACCAGGGAGGTGGTGGAGATGACATCTTTGGAGGTGTTTAAGGAAAGACCGGACATGGCATTTAGTGCCATGGTCTAGTTGACAAGCTGGTATTCAGTCATAGGTTGGACATGATGATCTCAGAGGTCAACCTCACCGATTCTGTGATTCTCCACACCCCAACCCTCTCCACTTGCAGGAGCGAGAGCGAGCGGGTGCTCTCAGAGCAGATCTACACCGTCCCCTTCCTGCTGGCCTCACCAGGCCCTGAAGCAGTGACACAGGTGAGTGTGGACAGCCCGCTCCAAGCCGTCTGCCTGCCCCTGGAGATGGTGTACGAGCGGTTCCAGCAGCCAACCCACGGCTTCCGCGACTTGCTGGGCCAGTACCTGCTTGGGGAGAAGCCTAAGGGCATCCTGGAGACGGAGGAGATGCTGCGGGTCGGGGCTGGGCTGACGGGCATCGGGGAGCTGTCCCTGCACCCCGACGGCTCCCTGCACCTCCAGCCACCGGCCGGGGGAGGCGAGTTTTTCCTGTGCCTAGGGGACTGGCAGACGGTGCTGTCGGAGCTGGAGTCGGCCAGCGGGCTCTGGAAGGGGGCAGCGTTGCTGTGCGCGGCCGCGGGGCTGGCCGTCCTCCTGCACGCCCTGTGCCGCGCCTACCGCCGCTCCCGCCCCAAGCGGCAACAGGACAAGGAGCTGGATGGGGAGGAGGCCGGGGACCGGGCGGCCGAGGACTCCTGCGTGGTCTGCCTGTCACGGCCCCGCGAGTGCGTCCTCCTGGGCTGCGGCCACATCTGCTGCTGCTTCCGCTGCTTCCAGGCCTTGCCCACCCGCCTCTGCCCCATCTGCCGGGGGCCCATTGACCGTGTGGTGCCCCTCTACCAGGCATGAGAGCACCTGGGAGTGCCCAGGGAGGGGCAGCGTGAACCCAGCCGAGCCTGGAGCCTGCAGAAATCTCAGCTGTCTCCTCATGTGCAGCTGTGCAATTCCTATTGGAAGGGAGGGGTCTTGGTGTGCCCTTCAATCTGTTTTGGGGAGGGGGGAAGTTACAGCCTCCTCATTCTCCCTTTGTCTGCCAGAAGGACTCCCCTAAACACAAAGGTTTGGGGAAAATCTACAAAATGCCTGAGCTGAGACCCCAACCCCACGCTGGGGCACTACTTTGGCTGCCAGCTGTTGGACTTGTGTCCCTTTTTGAGCCATGATCTCCAAAAGCCACGCAGGACTTCTCCCTTGTGGTTTTTTTCCAGTGTCTGAATTTATGGGGAGGATTATGAGGGCAAGACCAGGGCTAGTGGGACACAGCAGGCACAGTGGAATGGCAGAGACCCAAACCCCCTGACCCACTGCAGTGGCATACCTTGGTGCCACTGTTGTCCTGCCACCCCAATCCATGTGCCTACAGCCACTGCCCAGACCACACTGGGGACACCCAGGGGCTGGCAGTGATGAGTCCCTTTGCCAGCTGCTCTATCACCAGGAGGGATCTACGTCTCTCTGTCACTCTCTGCAAGGAGAACAGCTTTAGGGTGTCCCAGAGCCTGCCCTTGTGTCCAGCCCCACTGCACCCGGCTTTCCTGCTCACCTTCTAGACAGGATCAGGTGTGGGAATGACTTGCAGTGGTGTGTGGAGTGATAAAGCCAAGGAGCCGAGCTCAGCCTCGCCTCTTCCTTTGCGCCATTAAGTTGAGGCTGGGTGGGTGCTGGGAGCCAAGGCTTGCCCCTTGGAGGGGTGGGCACCACTGCCTCCCCACCTTCCTCATCCAAGGAGCTGGCCCAGGTTCACAATGGAGCACAGGTGCATCTCCTCCAGATGCAGCCCTGGATGGGGGGTGGCAGGACACACAGGACCGTTGCCAAGGTGATTGTGCTCCTCGGGTCTCCATGGCAACTGCTCCCCTGGACTGCTCCCCATCACTGCCTGGCTGCAGTTGCCCAGGCAACCCACGGGCTCTCCTGGCTCCTGCAGCTTCGGGGCACCCAGGGTTTGGGGGTGGGGGACAGTGCTGGCAGGCCACTGTCAGCCAGGCAGCAGTGTTGGGATTGGAGGGGGATGATGTGCCCCCTCCCCAGGGCAGTGGCCACCGTTGCTGCCGGGCTGGGGGCTTGCTTGGGGCAAAGGTACCTTTGCAGGGCTGCCCCCAGGACTCACAGCCAGACATGAGGCCCCAGAGAACCCAATAAGGCCTCCTGTGACCCACATGCATTTTTGGGGTGGGGATGTGTGGGGGAGTTCTCTGCCTCCACCCCCCTTTTTCTCAGCCCAGCCTATTCCCTGGGCTGCAGAGTGAGCAGTGGGGCCCAGCTCCCCCCGCACCCCCCCGGCACCGGGCATCCCCCCCGCAGCAGGAGGGATTTCGGGAAGGAGATAAATACCAGATGGGAGAGGGCTGGGCTGCCAGGAACACACTCCCTGCATGCCAAGAGCTGCTGGCGCGAGTGGGCGCGTGGGCCGGGGAGAGCGGGGGGTGCCCTTGCTCCCGGAGACTGCTCACCTCATTCCCCAGGGCCCAGCAGCCAGCCAAGGATGGGACAATTAGAGAGGTGCCTGCAACCCCTGCTCCATTTTGCCCCCAGAAGTGCCCAGGGCAGGGAACACATCCCTTGTGCTGACAGCACGGAGGGAGGCTGCCACCCCTCCCTGCTGGGGCATAGCCTTGGTCTAGCCCCACCTGCATCTCTGCCACTCCCAGGAGGCCACCAGCCCGGCAGTGGCCTGGCTGCAGACCCCGCTGCCAGTCCTGGCATGGCTCCGGGCAGCAGCATGACTCACCCGCTCAGCTCACCACCAGCCAGAGCTTGCCGTGCCAAACCCGCGGCACGGGCTGGCACAGGGGCTGGCACAGGGGCTGCCCGGCTGCGCTGCAGTGCCCGCATCCCCAGACAAACCCGCTGTGTGCCTCCCACGGGTATTTGGTCGGGAGCAGGATGGTGGGGAGCTCACAGTGCCTAGGCTGAGCACTGCCCAGCCTCCCTCCCCATCACACAGGCCACACATCCTGACAGCTGCCCCCTCTCACCCACAGGGTGCCCCTGTGTGCCAGGCCATGCCCATGGCCGCCGCCTGCTCCCCCCAGGGCTGCCAGCCCGCTCTGCCTGCCTCCCTGTCTGTTGTCATGGTGACCAGATATGTGGTGACAGGCGAGGATGGAGCCTCACACCCCAGCAGGGCTGTTTGCCCAGCAGGGTTGGCTACCCCCACCCTCCTGCTCTTCCTCTGTCACCCCCGGCTTTCAGCAGGGGACCCTCAGTGAAGCCCCTGCCCCAGGCAGTGTGCTGGGGGTGCTTCGTCTGCTCAGATGCCAGGATCGCAGCTGTGTCCCAGGCAGCTCATGTGAGGAATGGGGACAGTGCCATCTTCCTTCCACCTGCCCTGACAGGGCACCCCCTTCTCACAGCCAGGCTGTGCACAGAGATAGACAAACTCATCTCAGCAATGACAACCTGTTTTTCTTCCCTGGGAAAGGTGCCGTTCCTCCAGGGACAGCCTCATCTTCCCACAGCAGCAGCTGCAGGAACAGCAGAAGATGAGGAGTATGCCACTCTTACACACTTGCCCTGGGTTCACCCACAGGACAGCTGCCAAGCAGGATGCCTGTCCCCCAACATCTCTGCACTACGGTGACAATGTTCACCACCACCATCGTCTCACAAGGCCATCCCCATTGCCTGTACCCAGCCCAGTGCGTGTCTCTGCTCTCTCAAAACATCTGGACCGTGGCACAGGCAGCACACAAAGCAGCATCCCCACCCGGGCTTTGGCTACTGAGAGCCAGCAGCAACAGCCAGGGACGGGCACGTCCCCAACCTTACCAGTGATATAGTCCCCAGTGCTTGGATGGGGACTCGGGGAGAGCATCAGTGCCAACAGCAGTCGCTCAGTGAGGCCCCCCCAGGCTGTGGCTGCCACTGCTGTGAAACAGAAGTGCCATTTCACGTTTCTTGGCACGGCTGGAAGCAACACAGATGGAGGCACCCGCACTGGCCTCCTGGCATGCCTTGGCAGCTCCCAGCCCTGGGGCACCAGCCCCAGGTGATAGCACTGCCTCCCAGACCTGCAGCAGAGAAAGCCCTGGGTCCTGTGGCTGATGCCTCCTGCCTCCTTTCAGCTCCCTGACGTCGTCACTGCCTGCCAGGCTACTGACCCCACTCCTGCCAGGCGTTGGAGTGGATGGGAGCGCTTGGTGGTCCCCAACTCCAGCTGCCCGAGGTCCCTGCAGAGCATGGGCAGGATGTGCCCCACCACAAGCTACTTGCACATGCACAGGGTGATTTTCCACCATAAAACCACTTAAACCATCAGTGACTGCAGGAAAACCCCTCACCTCCATCACAGCACCAGGACTAGGCACCCGAATTCCCACCAAGGGTACAGGGCTCAGGAGCACTATCCAGGTGTGGAGCTAGGGCATGGCAGGCACTAATGAGCTCCCAGAGCATCAGCAGAGTGTGGGCGATGCAGCACAATCTCTACTGCCAGCCCTACTGCAGCTGGGAGTCTGACACTGTGCCTCCTACCCTGCCCCATATTCACTGGGGGAGGCACGGCTGGCCCCCAGCCCTTGCATCATCCCCAAGGTGTCCCAGCTCAGGGGCTGCTGCTCAGGTTTAAAGAGCCAGGGCAGGAAGAACCACCTGCTTCCCACTCCCACAGCCCCTTCTTTCCGGTGGAATTGGCTTTGTGTTGGACAAAAGGCTGCAAAGGAAGCAAGAAAGGAGATTACGTGGCTGCTAAAAGACGGATAAGGAAGGTGGGATGAGAGCCAGGGGAAGGAGGGTGCTCATCTGGCTCACCAGGGGGGATGCTACGCGCAATGGCAGGGGATGAGGGGGATCTCTTGCACCCCACTGCCAACCCACTCACATTCAGGTCCTTGGTACCTTCCCCTGCTACTCAGGGATGCGTGACAAGCAGCACCCTTGGGGAACCAGAGACTAGAGCTATCCCAAGGAGATGCAGAGCCCAGAGCCACAGCGTTGTCCTGCCCTGCCCACAGCCCAGCTGTGCTGGCACAAATCCAGCCCTTCTCCTGCCTGGGATGGGCAGACAGTCCTTCCCACACCCCGAATCCCAAGAAGTGCCACAGCACTCCCCCAACCCCATATCCAAGTCAAGTAGCTCCCCTGCCTGTGAGGCACTGTACAGATACAGGTGTGGGATAAGTGGGGCCATTCCCAGGGTGACCCCTTTCCAGCCTCTCCCCAGCAGCCTGCCAGGCTGGGAACCCTCCTGGAGTGCTGCACCGGTGCCACTCACATCCCACACGGCCCATCTGCTCCTCTTCTCGCTCACCCCCGGCCCCGCGCGTGCCACGGTCTGCCTGTCCCTGCCCACGGGCAGTGGCACGTGGGCTCAGCAACGGGAAAAGCAGGACACATCTCAGCGTGGGCCTCTTGCCTATTTTCCCAGGCACTTTTCACAGGAGCAGAAGCTTTCACATGAAACAGTTCAAGCTGGTTCCCCAGCAAAGGCGTGAATAAAGGCATTGCCTTGCCAGGAGAGCAGGCACCACTGCCCCAACCTGGCTCTGGTAGGGGACAGCAGGGACCAATATTCTGCAGATCCAGACACAAAGGTAAATGCATGGCTGAGCCTTCCCAAAATAGAAGAACCTGCCTGCCCTCATGGACCAGTCCAGCTGATGCTCTTCTGCAGCACCTTTCAACAGGACCTCAGGCTATGGAGATGCTGGAATAGCAAGAGGGACCACAGGGCTGTCTGTAAAACCCCACTCCCATCCCTTCCAGATATTCTCATAGGGCTGTGGGCTGGCATGAATGCAAATGCCACTTCCATTCAGGGATCTGGCTTAGCTGCATCCCAGGACCTCCACATGAGCAGCAGGACCTGGATGTGAGGGAACAGCAGGAATGGGACTGCTCCAAGACAGGACGGTCCTCTCCAACCAGCCACAGCCACTGCTGCTTTCACCATCATTCCCAGACCCAGGAGTCATAGCTGTACCCACAGTTCATTCAAGAAGCACCAACTTTAGCCTGAGCTTAAATAGCTCCCCAGCTGCGCCAGGTGACCTGAATGGGGGAGGTCCTGGGTGAGGCTGCTCAGAGCCACCAATGCCAATTAATGCAATCACTGCCCTGGCAGAGAACAATGTAGGAGGAAAGATCCAGGGTGGGTCTGGGGTAGAGGTGTGTACATACAAATGGGGCTCTGGGGGGACACTGGGGTTACCCCTTGCTGCCCCATAGCAGGTTCCCACAGGGGATAGCCCTTCCCCTTTGCCACAGAGACCCCCCAGGGAAGGGTCAGTGGAACAAGGGGCATCCCAAGGCACAGTCCCCATGTGGCCACGCTTACAGACACCTGCAGAATCACACCTGTGTGCCCCTGCATTCCTGCAAAGACATGGAATGGGAGGATATGTACAAACACATGCACATGTGGGGGCAGGAGGATTGGCAGGGGTTGAGGCAGGACTGGTGTGGCTCCAAGGGGAATCCCAACACTGAGGGGGGCTGCAAGAGTGGGTGCCTGGGTGGGTGTTGGGCAAGAGACACAAGCTGGGGGCTGAGGAAGACCCAGGGTGGGAGATGGCCTGGAATTCTGAGGGGTTGAGCTTTCTGGGCTGTGGCTTGCTTGGGGACTGGAGCAGGGTGTTGGGGGTCTGTTTGGCATCACCTCTGCATGCCAGGGGAGGGCCCAGCTGTGTCTGGTGGTCCTCAGCTGTCTGACCCGGGGGGCACCCGGCTGTGACAAGGGTTCCCCTCTCCATAGGGGCACCCCGTGGTTTGGGGCACCCCCGAGTCGAGGCGACCGCCTCGGCAAGGCTGTGCTGGGGGGACCACCCTGCTCTGGGGCCGGGGCAGGGGCTGGGGC
>VZRV01011021.1:909038-932743 GCA_013398115.1 Falcunculus frontatus | reverse complement strand
GAGGCACAGGGTCAGGCTGGCGGGTTGGGAGGTGGGGAAGCCCCCACACCCCCTGCAGTGCCCTCCGGGCCCCACTCGCCCCAGCTGACCCCGCCGTCCCGCAGACACCGAGATCGACTGGAAAGCCTACATGCAGGAGGTGGAGGGTTTCGCCAACGGCACCCTCGACTACACGCAGCTGAAGGGTGACACCGGGCCACTGGTGTGAGTGACAGGGACACCCAGCTCTCCGTGACCAGCGGCTCCCGGAGGGGCTGCAGGGCCCGGGCCCTCACTCCCGTCTCCCCACAGCTACCCCGCGGGCTTCGTGTACATCTTCCTGGGGCTGTACTATGCCACGGGCCGCGGCTCCGACATCCGCCTGGCACAGTACCTCTTCGCCGGCCTCTACCTCCTCAACCTGCTCCTCGTCTTCCGCATCTACTGCCGAACCAACAAGGTACCCTGAGGCCAGGGTCCCTGCCGGCCGCCTCGGCACCTCCCCTGCTCTGCTGAGCCCTCGCCCCGGTGAAACGGGAACAGGGTCAGGGCTGAGGTTTGGAGGAGCTCAGTGGCAGCAGGGAGTCCAGGACAGGCTGCTGATGACCCTGGTGTGTCTCCATCCCCTGCCAGGTCCCTCCGTATGTTTTCTTCTTCATGTGCTGCGCCTCATACCGCATCCACTCCATCTTCGTCCTGCGGCTCTTTAATGACCCTGTGGCCATGGCCATCCTCTTCCTCGCCATCAACCTCTTCCTGGAGGAGCGCTGGTCCTGGGGCTGCCTCCTCTTCAGGTGAGGGGCTGGGAGCTGCTCTCCATGGGGTGCTGGGTGTGTGAGCCAGCTCGGCCCCAGGAGGAGGCTGCGCTTGGCTCAGGGGCTGCCTGGGCTCCCGTGTGGGGTCCGCAGTGGTAATGCAGCTTCCTGCTCAGCCTGGCTGTGTCCGTGAAGATGAACATCCTGCTCTTCGCCCCTGGACTCCTCTTCCTCCTCCTCCAACGGTTTGGCCTCCTGGGCTGTATCCCCAAGCTCTGCATCTGTGCCCTGCTCCAGGTGGGTCCCTGTTTGCGCTTGCTGCAGCAGCAGGGAATAGTGGGCTGTCCTGCCAAGGTGGAGAGCCATGGGTGGAGACAGCATCTGTGGCCTCTCACAGCAAGCTGGGTGTTGATAAATAATTTAATTCACATGACTTTCATCTTGGGCTGACTGTCCCTGTCACCACACGTGGCACTGGGGTTCTCAGGAGACAGCGACCTGCTGTAGGGCTCTGTGATGGTGCTGGTCTGTCCCTGGCAGGTGGTTCTGGGCCTGCCCTTCCTGCTGGTGAACCCCGTGGGGTACCTGACCCGCTCCTTTGACCTGGGCCGCCAGTTCCAGTTCAAGTGGACAGTGAACTGGCGCTTCCTCCCAGAAGAGGTTTTCCAGAATCGAGTTTTCCATGCTGCTCTGCTCCTGGCTCACCTGGCTGGCCTGGTGCTCTTTGCACTGCACCGGTGGCACAGGTGAGACTGGGGTTCCCCATGGGTGCTGGTCCCTGCCAATCCCATGTGCAGGATACAGGTCCATGACTCCCCTGCCCCTGCAGTGCTGCAGTCCTGCGATTGCAGGCGTGAGCTGGAGGGCAGTTACTGTTCTGTTTTGGGGAATGTGCTGCCCAAGCGTTGTGGCTCACAGGGGAACGTTGGGAGAGACTTTCAGCTGCTGAGATCAATGTTTGTGCTTCCCCCTCAGTTCCAAAGAGAACATCCTGACTCTGTTGAGGGATCCTGGCAAAAGGAAACCCGCATCCCCTCGCTTGACTGTCAACAATATCCTTTGGCAGGGTGGGCAGCAAGGAGAGAGGGAGAAGGCAGGGCAGGGAGGACCTTGGTTGGGTTCCAGGTTTTGCAGAGCTGTTGTACCAGCCTGCCCTGGGGAAAGGAGCTGTGGTGGAGAGCCGGGGAGCTGTTGTGGGATCACACCTCCAGCCTCCTGCGTTTGCCCCCTTAATGCCAGTGCATGGATTGTCTTCATCCTCTTCTCCTCCAACTTCCTGGGTGTCTGCTGCAGCCGCTCCCTGCACTACCAGTTCTATGTCTGGTATTTCCACACACTGCCCTACTTACTCTGGTGCACCCCAACCACCAAGCTTGCCCACATGCCCAAGTACGTGCTGGCAGGGAGGGGGAGCACCCATCTGCTGGGGGTCTGGGAGTGAGGATGGCTGGTGTGTCCCCCATGCTGACCCACAGCTTTCCCCCCCTACAGGGTGCTGCTGCTGGGTGTGATCGAGCTCTGCTGGAACACCTACCCCTCCACAGTCTGCAGCTCCCTCTCCCTCCACATCTGCCATGGACTCATCCTGCTCCAGCTCTGGTACGGCACAGCCCCCACGCCAGTGTCACACACCCCTCCACTGAGCAGGAAATCCACAGCCATGTCCAAGAAAGCCCAGTGAGAGTGGGGATGGCTGGCTGGTGGGAAATGGCTGCTGGAACTGCCCTGTCTGCCTGCTCTTTTCCCACTTGACTCCCAGGCTGCCCACAGCAATCTCAAGAGGGCCATGAGCCCTGGAACTGTGCAAAGGGGGCAGGTGTGGGGACCCCCAAAAGGCAAGACTTCCCAAATAAAGGGGGCTTTGTCTGCCCTTCCCCAAAATCCTTGTCCTGTGATGATGTCAGAACGGCTGTCCCTGGACCTGCCCCACCTGAGGGAAGGCAGAGCAGCTTCTAGGGCCATGGGCACTCTCCCCTCCCAGCCATGAGAGAGGGGTGCCCAGGGCTGGGCAGCAGTCTCTGAGGTGAGGTTAAAACAGAGGATTTGCAAAACTGCTTTGCCTCAAAGTTTCAATTGCTTTGATGGAGCCCAGGAATCTCTCCAGCACAGCTTTTCCTATTCCCTTGTCTGCTCCCTCCCACCAGCGATGGCTGGGAAGGGGGTGGACCCCCTCCTAGGATTCTGGTGAGCCCTGGCATGGCCTGAATGGAGCGGGCAGCTCTCTGCTCTTAACAGAGACACCAGTGCAAGTGGCTTGGAGCCAGGTGTCTTTATTGGCCCCTCGGGCAGCCATCAGACGTTGTTGGGGTTGTAGCACAGCATGTTCAGCTTGATGTTCTCGTCCCAGTGACGCAGCAGCAGGAACAAGTGCCTGGCTGCCCCTTTGAGGCAGCCCACGTCCACCCCCTCGGGCAGGCGCTGCGCCTGCAGCCACGCGTCCGCCTTGGCCGCCACCAGCTCCCACTCCTCAAAGAACCCAGCGCAGCGATGCTCCAGCCACGCCAAGGCCACCGCCGTGGCCCAGCTGGCACTCTCCAGATCCTCTGGCCCCACGTCCTGACAGCTCACACCGGCCTCGGAGGGGGCAGCTGAGTGGGGCCCGGTGTCGGACTCGGAGCCGTGCCCGCTGTCCGCCTGCGCCCACACGGCTGCGCTGGGCACCTCGGAGCAAGTGCTCCGGGACGGGGGCGAGCTGGGCTGCGGGGCTGTGATGGGCTCCTCACCCTCCTCAACCCCGGGTCCTGCCTCAGGGCTGGTCCTGGCCCCTGGGGACACAGGGCTGAGGCTCGCACGGTGGGAGGCGTAGGGGGAGGCCCGGCGCAGGCGGTCCAGGGGGATCTGCACCACTTCAGAGAAGCTCTCGGTGAGCTGGAATGGCCCCCGGGCTTGCTGCAGCTGCACCTGCAAGGAGGGGGGCAGACAAGTGGGGAGGGCAGGCAGGGATGCAGGCCCACCACAGCCCCAAGCACTGAGGGCTGCAAGAGTGACCCTGGGGAACAGGGACAGTCTAATGCCCCCCAGAAAGCCAGCCAAGATCCCCAGAGATGTGTAAGGACACAGCAGGGCTGAGCAGGCACCTACTGGGAGCATCTCCTGCTGCTCGTGCTGCTGGGCATGACCTGGGTGGCTCAGCTGGCACCCAGCAGGGCAGGTCCCCCCACCGGGATGGGGATGGGGACAGGGAGTGGGTCTTTACCAGCGGGAGGTAGTCATGGCTCACGTGGTTGCTGGAGCGTTCGCTTTCTGGGCTGAGGCACTGCGGGCGCAGCACCAGGCTGGGGCCCCTGCGCCTGCTCAGGCTAAACCTGTGGGGTGACAGGCAAGGTAACAGGACTGGGAGGAATTCCTGAAAGGCAGCTGGACACCAAACTGCTGCAGGAAAGGGGCTGGAGCACCAAACCCCCCACCTTATGCTGCAGGAGCTGGCAGGGGACGTGGGACCAGCAGCTCCCAAAAAGTGGCACTGTCCCACTCTCCCCACAACATGCCATTTTTTGGTCCCTTGCATCCCCCCGTCCCACAATGTCACCTGGAGCCTGCGATGCTCTCTGTGGATTTCTGTGAGCCCATGGAGGTGGTGGAGGGGCTGGATGGAGGCCCTGCAAGGGGGAAGAGTTAAGCACAGTGGGAACATGGTGCACCCAGAGGTGTGTCCCACTGCCCGGTACCTGGGAGGGCAGCTCAGCCCATGTGCCCCGGGTAGTGAGGGCACAGTGGATGCTCCAGCTGTGGCAGAGCATCGGGGGTACCCCATCTCCCACCCTCATCCAGCCCTTGGCCCCCTCGAGCCTGGACACACCGTTTGTGTAGTTCTGCTTTTCCCAGCCAAAGGTAGGGGAGGAGATGCTGCCTGGAGACCTGGCAATCTCATCTCGCTCTGCAAAAGAGCAAAGTCTTGAGGGGCCCCGGGCTCCAGGGACCCTCACAGCTCACATCTGCTGTCAGGGGCTGCTATGCTGTCCTCCCATGCCCCCCTCCCCAGTATCGGGCAGATGCCTCTTTCGGGGTATCCACAGCACTCCAGGCAGGACCAGCCCCACACGGCCACCAGCTGAGGGTCCCCAGAGACCCCAGTGCAGATCTTTGGGGATCATAAGTTGACATAAAGGTCTGAGTCAGTACCTGCAGTGCCAGGGGCCTCATCCTGCTCCTCTACATCCTGCTGCTGGCCCTGACCCACTGAGGAGCTCCGGTGGTGCCAGTTCCCTGCCGCAGCAGCT
Organism: Falcunculus frontatus; assembly: GCA_013398115.1. NCBI lineage: Eukaryota > Metazoa > Chordata > Aves > Passeriformes > Falcunculus > Falcunculus frontatus. Next base: position 927,789 of record VZRV01011021.1, on the reverse strand, counting down.
CGTGTCCGGCTGGCTGAGCCAGCTGCAAAGGATAATGCCACCTCAACCCTCGGTCCCCTTGCTGCTCCCTCCCCATCCCACCAGCCTCTTGTCCGTACCTATGCCCCACACCTCGGGGGCTGCAGGCAGGGTTGCCTGCGTGGCACCGTCCACGGGCACCAGGCGGGTGTAAAGGGAAGGCACGTTGCAGGCTTTGCTGGTTTGCACGGCTTTCAGGCGGAACCGGCGGGCAAAACCTGCCCGGAGCAAGGCGGTTAGAGCGGGGGGGATGCCGGAGCCGCCCCGGGGGGACGCAGCGGTACCCACCCTGCTCCAGCTTGGCTTCCCGCTGCGCCACGCTCTCATTGTCCCGGACGACGGAGCGCGCTGCCAGGCGGTGCAGTGGCTTGTCCCAGGCTTTGGCCACCCGCCGCGGCGGGTCCTCCCTGCCCGGCCCCTCCCGGGGCTGCAGCAGTGACTCCAGCGAGGCTGTCACTTCCCAGGACACCGGCTTGCCGGCTCGCAGCGCATGGATCACCACCTGGCAGCGCAGGGGCAGGCTGGCATCACCCAGGCTGGGCTGCCCTGGCTCGGGCCCTGGCTCGGCACTGAAGAGGTAGGAGGGCTCCACCAGCATGTCCCAGTCCAGGTGGGTAGGAGAGAGGAGGTTATCTGGGCAACGGCAAAGGGTGGGCTCAGCAAGGCACCTGGCTCCATCCCCACTGCCCTCGTCCCCAGAGCCAGCACACACTTGACTCCACCGCACTGGGCTGCATTTGCCGTGGCTGGGGTCCCAGCTCATCCAGCCGCCCCTCCAGGGACCGGTTTCTCTTCTGTGACACCTTTTCCAGGGCCTGGCAGAGCCGATGGGCATCCAGCTCCCCATGCGGCGTGGAAAAGCTGCGCCCAGCCAGGGCAGCACGTGCCAGCACCTTCTTCTGCTGCGCCAGCTCCTCTGTGCTCAGGGCCACCGTCACCTGCGGTGGGGACAAGGCTGTTGGCAAGCCCAGCACAGAGCCCAGACTGCACTGAGCTGCCATGGGGCACCTGCGCCTCTCCGGCTGCTGGCTGGAGCCTCGGCTGTCGTCAGCCCCAGTGCTCTGCAGGCTGGCACCAGCTGCCTCCCAGGGATGCTTGCCTGGCACCACAGACATGGGAAGCACCCACACAGGAGTTTGCAAACATCCCTGGGGACTGACTCAGGCTGATGCTGGAGTTGCCAGGGATTTGTGTGTGTGCAGGAAGTGGGGTTAACTAGGATACTCAGGCTGGGTGATGTTACAATGGGATGCATTCCCCAGTGCAGAGTGATGTCCCTGCATTGAGATGCTTCCCCTAAAAGCCATGTCAGGGCAGTGACACCCATGCCACCTCTCGCTGCGGCAGCAGGGAGCTGGGAGGATCATTTACTCTGCAGGGAAATCACTTACGCTTGACATTTCAGCAGCAAAGGTCACCAGCTGTGCTGCTGTGCTACAGGAGTGGGTTACCTAAGCCATGCCATCGGGAAGGAGCGTGTCCTGGTGCTGGGTGACAGCTGGCCTCACCCAGCCTTGGGGCCATCGTCACCAGGGCAGCTGCCTTTCCCCATCCCAGCGACCCAGCTGGGTTTTAAACCCAGGTATGAAGCAGGAGGGATGTGGCCCATTGCTAATGAAGTGTCTGGCAGCGTTGGCTGAGGGCTGAAGGAGCCGGGCAGGAGCCCAGCCAGCCGGCCCTTCCTCTCTGGCTCGACAGATTTGTTACGTGATGCCAGCCCAGCTATTTTCATTTGGTTTCTGCAGCATCAAGGAGTCTGAGCACTGAGCTGGCACAGGGATCTGTTAGACACCCAGCTGACTGCTGGCCAGGGACACTGAGGTGACAAGGTCCTTGGTCCCCAGCTGTCCCACTTCAGCAGGGCAAAACCACTCAAGGAACATCATGATGGCATCCATTGCTGATCCTTGCTTAAAATCCAGTGGGCAGATGCCTGGGCACAACAGGGCAGCAAGACCCCAGCTAAGTCATGAACAACCCCCACACCATGAGCTCCTGCACCCCATTGGCATCCTTACCTTGGTGCCAGCCGGGGCAGAGGGCAGCGGGGCAGATTTGGTGGAGGACTCACAGAGGGACAGGCTCTTCTGGCCCTGCTGGGAGGCAACATCAGCACCAGGGGCCGAGGAGCCACCCTCAGGGGCCACATCCCGGGAGCCAGTGGACTCGCTGCTGGTGGAGCTGCGGGAGAGCAGCCCCTGGCTGCGGTCGGTGCTGACGGAACAGTGTGTCAGGACATACTGCTCCTGGATGTAGGAGGGCTGGTAAATCCGCTTCCAGATGTCTCCCCCAGAAACAGGATCAACACCTGCCCCGTGAGCACACACCCTGTCAGCCCATGGCTCCCACGACTGCCCCCCACCCCAGCTCTGGACCCCACTCACTCCGCTCTGACACCTCTGTACTTCCAGCAAAAAGCTCCAGGGAGGCATCCCCAGTTCCTGGGTTGCTCTGGGGTGGCTGGCGGCTCTCCCCAGGACTGGGCACTTCCTGCTGGGAGAGAAAGGCTGAGCCCCGGGAGCCCTGGCGAGCCCCTTCCTGGCCCTAGGAGAGAGAGGACACCACCATGAGCCCCCCAGCCTGGGGAGCAGCCAGTAGCACTGGGACCGTGCCGTCCTCCCCAGGCCAGTGCTGGTCATACCAGTGGGCGCCTGTCACCGAAGCGGGCGATGCTGTAGAGGACACAGTAGCTGACGAGACGGTCACCAGGGTAGAGGGCCGGGAGCTCAGTGGGCGAGAGCAGAGCCTCCATGCTGTCGGGGACGTACCAGTCGATGGTGATGTCGCTGACAGCCGGCTCGATCGCCTTCTTCAGGGACTTGATCAGCTGGGGTGGGGAGTGGAGGCAGCGTCAGACACGGCGGTGTCCCCAGTGCCCCCCCATGCCCCTGCCTGGGCATTACCTTGGGTTGCAGCCTCTCGGCCGGACTCAGGAACTCGGCACGGCCCCGGCTCACCTTGGCCATGGCCTTCAGCAGCCGCTGGCACACCCGCGGGCCCATGCCGAAGCTGAAGCACCTGCAGGAGAGCCAGGGCATGGAAAGCCATGGCTGGGCTGGGGGCTGGCAAACCCAGTGGTGAGCCCTTTATCAGGGATGGGCAGGGGTGTCAGACAGCCAGAGTGCTTCCCTGGCTGCGTGCTGGGCTGGGACACCCCAGGAAGAGCAGAGCCGATGGGCTGAGGGATGTGATGGGTGAAAGACACCCTTGGGGCAGGTGCAAGTGAGATCTGAGGCTACATAAGGAGAAATCGGTGGGAACAGTGTGGGGGATTTGGAGAACGCTGAGAGCTGCTGCGGTTCTGGTGCCGTACCTGACGGTGCTGGCCTGCCTGCGCACCAGCCGGAGGATCCTGCTTGCGCTGCCCGCTGCCACACCAGTGAAGAGGAAGAGCTGGCGAGGGTAGCCATGGTGGAGGGGTTGTGCCAGCGCCCAGCCTAGGGCTGCCAGCAGGTTGGTGCCACCGGGGTCTGCCCGCAGTCCGCCAAGGTGCTCGCAGGCACGCCGCAGTGTCTCCTGTCCATGTGAAGAGCCAGACATGCAGTGGTCCCCCAGCTCACCGGCCCCCACCCTGAGTTAAGGAGCTGGGGAAGAGGATGAAGAGGGGCTAGTGGACACCCGGGGTTTGCCTGTGATACTCACGTTGCTGCAGAGGCGACTGGATGGGAAGAGCGGCTTGATGTCAGCACCAAAGCTGGCGACATTGAGCAGTGTTCCTGATGGGAGGCTCTTCAGGGCCACCAGCAAAGCCTCCTGAGGCGACAGCAGGGACCAGGGACAGCTGCTAAGGACTGGCCACACAGGGAGCACCCCTGAACTCATGGCCATTCCTCACCTTGACCTTGTCAAGGTCAGGGCCACTCATGGTGCCGCTGCGGTCAATCAGGAAGAGGATCTCGCGGGTGACGCTCTGCAGGTCCCCAGGGACGCCCTCCACAACCGGGCAGAAGTTCAGCATCAGCACAGGGTTGGGGAAGATGTCTTTGTGGAAACGCTTCTGCACAAAAGCCACCTGCGAGCCAGGCAGGTCAGAGGCTTTCTCACACCCCTCTCACCCACATCCCACCACCTCCCCCTTTCCTCCTCCTCCTCCTGGCTGGGGCAGCAGTAGCCATGCCCTGTCACCTGTCTCTCGCCACTGCTGTCCTTCCTGGCAATCCGCACATAATCCCGGCGGCTCCGGATGTGCGCCTCGTACTCAGGGTATGTCATGGTGCCATCTTCAATCACCAGGTGGGGGCTGTGGGGCTCTGGGGGGCACAGGAGAGTTTTGAGCTACCCTGTGCTGCAAGGGGCTGGGGGATGCTCGGGATGTTTTTGGGGTGATGTCTCAAACCCTCCAAGGGCACCATCTCCCCTCACCACAAGGGTAGAGGATGATCTCCAGGTCCCTGTCGTAGCGGTGGGGCTCAGCCAGGGTGACACAGGTGGTGGTGGCAGAACTGGCCCAGGGGTCAGCATCGGCTCTCAGGGCATGTGATGGGCTCTCCAGCCCTGGAGAGGAAGGAAGGCAGCAGGGCCTCACAAACCCCCTCCTCAGCCCCCCACCCACCAGGGCCACAGCAGTGGCTTGTTCCTGACAGAGCTAATGGGATTGACTGGGCCAGCAGCCAGGAGCACATCCCCACCAACCAACCATCTTCCCCTCCTCAACCATCCTCTCCCCAGTGCATCACATCACCCCAGGGAAGGAGGCTGCTGACCTAGAGCTGCCCAAGGCACAGGTAGGGTGACTTTGAGGGGTCCCAGCCCCAGGGATGGAATGGGAAAAGGGCTTCTTCACCTGTAGGGAGTGCAAGAGGATGCCTGGGGACAGGGCCTCACATCCTCCTAGAAGCATGGAGGGACCAGGGAACACCACCCACATTTTGAGGAGGTTTTACACAACCAATTAATAACACCCAAGCCACACCCCTACCTGCCAGCAAGCAGGGGCCCTTCACCAGCAGCTCGAAGGCGAACTCGTAAGGAAAAGGGTTGTAGGGTCGTCCCCGAAAGACGTCCACGCTCTCCACAGGCACCACAGTGGGTGACTGGCTCCGGGCACCTGGCCCCCCAAAACAGCTGGTGGGGCTGCAAGGGGAGAGGGGGTGATGGCTCCTGCCCCCCGCCCTGCTCGCCCAGCATTGGCATTGCCCCCCTGGGATGGCAGAGACTGAGGAAGCCATGAAAATCACCATAGGGCCAACCTGTCGTCACACAAGCTTGCCGGCTCGCTCTCGGGGTCGGCAGGGACGTGGGGCGTGAGGATGGGGGGCAGGAGGAGGTGCAGGGCCCCGTCTGGCAGCGTGGGCAGCTCCTGCACTGTGTTCAGGGTGATGGCCAGGCTCTCCGAGGGGCACAGTGTGCCAGTGACGATGATGAAGGTGGAGCGCTCCGCATCCTCATCCAAGACAAGGTGGCCTGGACAGGAGAAGGATGAGAGATGGGGAGAGGTCAGCGAGGCATGTGGGGTTGTGGAGGAAGTCATGAGTGGCCCTAATTGCTCCCAAAGGTGACAGCAGAGCACAGGTGTCATGAAGGCCGTGCAAATAATGGCAGAGCCCCAGAAGAGGTGGAGGGAGGGGAAAGGAGACATTGAGATCTCCAGCCCCAGAGACCCCCCAGGCACTGGGGTGGCCTGGCAGGGGGTCTCAGCCCCTTATATTCCCTCACACTTCATTCCCCCACTTCACCCCGTTCTGAGCCTCCTGGCCAGGAGCACCCAACAGCATCGCCCATGCCACGGCACTTACCACTGGCACAGCGGCGCAGCCGGCCAGGGCTGGGGCTGCACTGGAGGCAGCAGTCCTGCACCCGGTGCCTGTTCTGGACCTGGAATGTCACCTTCCGGCTGCCCACTGCTGCCTCAAAGCCAGCCACCACCTCCGACTCCTCCAGTGGGTAGATGAAGATGCCTGCAGGCAGAAGAGAGCCCCGAGGCAGATCCCGGCATGGGCATTGCTGTGGCACGGAACAGCCCATGGGAGCCCCGCTGAGAACCTGCCTGACTCACAGCACGACTGAGATGCACGCGAGTGAGATACAGGAGCAACCCAGAGCCTCCTAACCCAGAGAGAGGAGGAAATCCCCCTCTTCCTCAGTGATGGGAACCTGCTCAGTCTCACTCTCCTCCTGCCACAGTGTGTGACAGTGGCCCCACCTCTGCTGGCCTCTGCCTTTGCTCCCCAAACTGAGCAAGGTTTTGGGGCCAGGACGCTGGTGGGCTGGAGACAGGATGCTCTCCAGCACAGGGGCTTTTAGGGGACTGTGCAGGCAGCCCGGGTCCCTGCTAGGCCTGATAGCCCTCCCTTACCTTCCACAGGCTCCTTGAGGGGGTTGGTGTACGTGAGGTGAGCAGTGATGCTCAGGGAGTATCCGTTGGCACAAGCCTTCACTGTGGAGCTCTTCAGCGGCAGAGCCTCCCAGGACGAGAGGGTGTAGAGGCCTGGCATGGTCCCTCAGTGGGCAGCTGTGAGCAGAGGGAAGGCAGGCACTGGATGCTCAGGGACAGGATCTGCTGGAAGGGGCTTCTGCCCACAAGCCATTTCCATTTGCCCAGCCTGCAAGGGGGAGCAGGTCTCCAGCCCTCCCACACCCCATGCTGCTCTTCTGCATCCACAGAACACATGGACCTGGACCCAGGTCTCTTCTTGGACCCCAGCCCACCTGCAGACTAGGTCTGGAGCCACAGGAGCCCACAGAGAGGGCAACAAAACTCCTGTGGGCAGTGGTTACATGCAAGCCCCAAGCCCTGGCAGACAAGCAGGGACTCCTGGACAGAATGGATAATGGCCAACCACACGCAGCCCATCTCTCAGCCACCCCAGAGCAACTCCAGAGCCTCCCCAGGCCATCTCCTGCACTGGCTTGGAGACGAGCATCTGCTGCTCCCATCTCCATTTGTCCACAGAGGTTACCAGGGTAATTTGTTCAAAAAAAAAAAAGCCAGCCAGGAGGGTGAGAAGCCCACAGTGTAACTAGGACAAAGCAGAGAGCAGTGTTTGCTGGGGGTTTAATAATTAACAACAAGGTCAGTGCTGCACGGAAGAACAGCACAGAGGGGAATGCACTGCAGAGTGGAGCCCGACAAGTGGATGATCACCATCTTCTTTGCCCAGAAATTGATGAGTCTGGTGTCCCACCCTTTGGCAGGAAGAGAGGTGGGTGGGGATGCCTTCCTGCCAGGGCACCAATCCACTCCACACCTCTCTTCCCCTTGGGAAAAACACCCAGGAGCAGCAGCACAAACAATTGTCTAGAGTCGAGGCATCTCTCCAACATCAGCCCACCCTGTGCCATCAAATATTTGTGTAAAATATTCATGTCAGCCTTAGCCCTGGCTGTGTGGATCTGGGGACAGCATGCATGGGGTCTGCTCCTCTGCTCTGTGGGTCTGCACCTCTGCTCTGTATCCCCTGCCTGCCCCAAGCACCCACGACCCGGCAGCAGTGAGGCCCCTGCCCCACGCCGTGTGCTGGTGCTCCAGCACACGATGTGCCTAGGGCAAGGACAAGGCCAGGTATAAGTGAGCCATCTGGTGCCCCCATCCAGTGGCCTTCATCCTGGGAACAGCTCAGAAGAGCTTCTGTGGTGGGAGGCTCGGGGTGCCCTCGGTGTGTGGTCACAGAGTGCCTCTCACAGAGCATCCTTGAAAGCAGAGCAGGGCTACATCCTTGGAGGCAGCACCGGGACCAAACTCCCAGCTGGAACAAAGCAGGGAGCCTTGGAGAAGCGCAGAAGTGCATTAGTAACGTGGCTGCATCCCAGGAAAATCAGTCCATTACACCAGAGGAGAGCCATTTACCTGCTCAACTGGCACTGCAGGCTTATGCTGGCAGATCCTGGCCACCCGACCACGGCCCATCATCACCAACCCTCCACCCTCTGTGCAGGATGCTGCACACACTGCTGAGCCCCCCAAACTGCGCTCCCAGCACATGAGGTGGCACAGGGTCCCTGCACAGCCTGCTGTTCCTCCACATTTGCTGTTCCACAGTTGGGAACATCAACAGCTGGTTCCTGCCCTGACCACAGCACCCAGATAGGATCTGGAGGCCAGGACGCCTCCAACCCAGCCACATTGAGCCATTAAAGACATATTTCTCCCCAAAGCTGTTTAATTTGTTCCCAAGGCACCCAGTTTAATGCTCAGCAACGTGCCCGCTATTTGCCGTGCTGCCTGTCGGCCGGGTCACTGCCAGCTTGTTTATCAGGGACTTACTGGAGAAGCCGTCCCGGCTGCTTTTTATCACTTCTCTTTACATTTACCCTCACAGAGTAAACAGGCCCCATCTGGCCCTGCCACGCTTCGTGCTGGCTGCTCTAAGCCCTGTGGTAATGAATAAAACCAGACCTGATGGTCCTCACCCCAGCCTCTTCATCCTCTTTCCCTGGGGCAGCAACTTGTCCCCAGATGCCAGCGTGGCATCACCAACAGGTCACCAGCCCTCTCCCCATCCCCAGCATGATTTCCAGTGCCTTCACAGCCCTCTCTTATTCCTCCCCTCCATCTACTGCCTGCAGGAGGTGGTTTAACCAGCAACAACCCCAATATAAAAGGGCTACAGCAGGCTGGGGGCAGCTCTCTGTGCCGGCAGCTAAAAACCGTCTGTGAAGGCGAGAAGGAGCCGACTCTTCCCTAGGTCAGAATAAATCAATGTTTCTCCTCTCGCCTGTGGGCAGGCTGAGTTTTCCAGCAAGGCTGCTGCAGGGAGGCAGGTGCCGGAGCCCAGTGGATCCTGCTTAGCTGCCTGGGGAGTTGTCAGAGTTTCACCTGCTGCAGCAACAGCCTTCCAAGCTGGGGTTCAGCACAGTCCAGGGGAAGGAAGAGGCCAAACCCGACACAGGCAAACCCACAGGAAATTTCCATTGGTGACAGATACACAAACAGGTTCAAGAGAAGGAATGGAAGGAGAGGAGCCTCTGCAAGAGTGCCTGGAGTGAGGAGCCATTGCTGACCCTCCTGTTCACCTGGATTACCTCCTGCTTCCCTCACCTCCCCTCCCTGCAAGACATGCCATGGGGCATAAGGGCAGGAGAGTAGGATCCATCCCAACTTCCAGAGCACGGAGAAGGCCGTGGAGCCAGGAAGCGACGGTGCTGTTGCCCTACACCCATGGGACACACCACTTCAGAGAGCCCAAAGAGGAGCGAAGGGGAAAGGAATTGCTGGATGGGGCAAAGGACTGTCTCCAGCCTGTGGTGCCTCCTGCTTTGTCTGCTGGGGAGTGGGAACAGAGAGCAGAGTCCACTGCACACACGCGTGCAAGCTGGCACTCACACCCTGACTCTGACACTGCATCCGGGACCACCACCTCCAGGACCTGCGCTGCTGCTCTTGCCTCCCCAGAGCCATTAAAACCCCTGGAAAAACCCATCCTTGTGCCAGGAAACAGGAGTTACTTGCCCTCAATGCACCCTAACACAGGCAGCCCCAAAAAGAAAAGTCTCAGCCCCGTGGATTTCCCCTGACAAGGGCAAATCCTGGCAGGGCAGCCCCACAGAAGGGTCCCAGTGTCCTCCACCACGGCACAGCTGTGGCATGGGCCAGGGACCGGTTGCTGATAACCTGGAGCATGTTCCCAGCAGTTACTGGAGCCAGCCCTGTCCGGTCCCTGCCGGATGGTGATTTCAGCACTTTTGTGGCCCTGCTGTCTCATCTCCACCTCTCACCCCTCCTATGACCCAGGGCTGCCCTGACAGCAGATGTGCGACCCTGGGACACTGAGGAATTGAGGGACACCCTCAGGGTCCCAGGCCACCATTGTCCCTGCCCTGCCTGCCCCTGGCCCTTACCTGGAGGAGGAGGATGAGGATGACACAGAGGCTGCAGGCTCCTTTCAGCACCCGCTGGGTCCCTGCCTTCTACAGAGCCCTCTTCCCTGGGGATGGTTTCCCCGTCCCTCCGTCTGGGCGGCTGCGGTACCCGGGGGATGAGCGGTCCTTCCCCGCCTCTCCCTGCTGCAGGCTCCCTCTCTGGCACTGGCTCCTTCACCGCCCTCGCTCCATCCCTCACTCCCTGTGCCAGCAGCAGAGCTGCTCCAAGCCCAGCCTCATTAAAGAGACACACTCCCCAGTACCGGCACCCCGGGGGGGGGTGGAAGGATGCTCTCATGGGGAACGCTGGGGGTCTCAGGGGACCCCCAACACTACCAAAGAGTGACAGACACCAGTCAAGAGCAGAGTCCCTGGCTGTGGGCTGCTCTGCACCCACAGAATAGCAATGTCCAGGCAAACTAGGGTACTGGTGAGACCCCTGGTGATGCTGCAGCAAGGAAAACCATGGGGTTTGTCTGACTGGAACATGTAACCACCCCCTGTGTGCCTCCCAGACAAATCATGAGGCAAAAGAGCCCCCATCAGCCAGCTGAACTCTCCAGTACAAATATTGTGGGCCACAAGTGTCACAACCAGCTCCACTAGGAAAGGTCTCAGCTGCCCTGAGACCACCACAAAACGACTGGGAGCAGGTAAATGCTGAATATCCACCCCAAACCCAGATGCCCTGGGGTTCCACTGGGCTGTCCTCATCAGCCTCCATGTGCTGCTGTGAAATCACAGCCCTGAGGAGCTGGAAAGGGGGGATTCAGGGACAGCCCAGCTTTTGGGTGACAAGTGTGACAACAAGCCCCACTGGGGAAGGTGCAGACAGCCAGGAAATCCCAGCAAAGTCAGGACATGTCTGCTGGCAGGGAGATCTCACAGCCCAGGGTGCATTGGGAATCCCTCAGCCACTGACAGCCCCACGTTCCCAAGCAGGGCCAGAGAAATCCATCAGATTTGGGCTAATCCCTGCCCTGCCTTTCCCAGGCAGCTCCCTGTGCTATAGATAGGACTGTGCTGCTGCAGCTCTTTTTATAGAGCACACAGAGAGGAGTCCCCCCCACCTCCTGCACCACAGAACCCACTGTCACAGCCACACCGAACCTGGAGCCAGTCCAGGCACAAACTGGGGCAAGAAAAATCCAGCAGCACCACGAGGGGAGCAGTCCCCAGTCCTCAGCAGGTATTTTTAGATCTCACCTCTGAGCTGACCCATATGCCACTACAGCTTCAGCTCGACACAGGTTTCACAGGTGACAGCAGGAGCAACAGAGGGAAATCTTGGTGGAAGACGCCCTTTGCTGCACACGGTAGCATGAGACACACTCCTCCTTCCTGACCCCTCACCCTGAGCTTTAGTCAACAATTATCTGGCCAAGAGGCACTCTGTGCATCCCTAGGGCCCTTGCTAGAGCACTCTGAGCCATTCCCTCCCCCATATGAGATGCCCCATGGCAAATCACTTCCCCTCCCTGTGCAGAGAGGAGAGCTGAAGTGTGCAGCTGCTCCCCTTCCCTCTCCTTCATGACCACAGGAGAAGGATGCTAATCCATGTGTTATCCCCCCGTGACAGCCGCCAGCTCTGAGAACTGCTGGAGGCCCTGCACACACCCCAACACATCCACACAGCCTGCGACGTGCATGGGACTCCCGCTCCCATCGACACATCAAGCGCTGCAGCCACTCCAGCCCCAGAAAAAATCCACAAGCTTTGATTTTTCTCTGAGATATCATTTCTAGGCCAAGCTGAGGCGAAGAAAAGCGTCCAAATGCGAGTGCTGGTTCAGTGCCACCAGCCAGGGTGATGGAGCTTGGCCAGCCCACAGCGTCAGACGTCAGCCCTGGCGTGACAGCAGGTGAATAACAGTGGCATGTGCGGCGCTGGGGACACAGCTGAGTCTCTCCCAGCACGCTGGCAACCTTCAGCAGGAGGCACAGAAGGGCTCCATCCCAATCTGCTCCCAGCAGCATCAGGCATCAGGTGTTTGTGTCCCTGCTCTGCACTGTCACAGCTTCCCTACAGCAGCTCATCACAGACACAAATAGACCTGGAGAGCTTGGCATTTCTTTTCAGCAGAGTGCTGAGCTAAGGCATGCTTTAAACGCTGCAAACAGAGGCCCAGCTCAGCCCAATGGCTCCATTCAGCATCCTCACACCCCAGTAACACCTCACCAGCAGCTGCAGCACAACCCAGGGGACCAATCAGGATCTGGGTATTTATCCCCAAATCGCCTGTTCCTTGAGCTGCATTATCATCCACTGACAGGGCTTGCTGGAGGGGGCACAGACCACAGAGCTTTTATAGATGCTCTCAGCTCCCGAGTTGCTGACAAGCCCCGTGAATTTAGTGTGAGTCTAGTTATTTTGGGAAATAACCCAAAACCCAGGCTGGCAACAACTGCACTCAATGCAGCTGCAGCTTCCCAGACCCCACTGAAGATTGCACAGACAGAGGGTTTGCCTGCAGGGAGAGAGGCAGGGGCGTCCTGTTTAGTCACTTCTTAAGCAAGAACTAAACCAAATCCCGAGAATGGGTAGCCATGGAGGAGGAAGATGCCAGTGATGTTTCTGGTCAAAATCAGGCACAATTTGGCTTAACCTGTGTAATATTGGTCTGCCCAGCTGTAGGGAGTTACAGAGGGCCTGGAGGGAGGAAATGAAACAACACATCAGCAGAGATAGAGATGGCTGGTGGAGACATCTGGGATCCTTGGGGAGAGGGGCTGGGAATGCCGCCAGCACTTCAGCCTGCATAACTGAAACCTTCCCAGGATGCTGGCAGAGGTGGATGGGGGGCTGGAAGCCCCTGCAGGGCTGGCTCTGACACAGACCCAGGCCACACGCTGGTGGCTGCTAGATTTGCTTTCGGCAGACGAAAATAACGGGGGCTCATAGGCGTGGGGTGGGCCCGTGGGGGAATCTCACAGCAGCCTCCCCGCCGGGGCTCGCTCGGTGGCGCCAGGCTCGCTGGAGAAAACGAAACTGCCTGGATTTGAGGAACCCGAAACTCCCGTGCCGATGACGCGCGCCTCTGCTTCCTCCACGGCGGCCGAGCCCTCTGCCAGGCTCGGAGGTGCGGCTGTCTCGGCGGTGCTGTGCCATCCCCGCGCCGGGACCCTCCTCACACGGCAGCACAGGGTGGGTATCGCTGCTCCAGCTTCTTGCTGACGCCCTTCTCCCGAGGGTCTGCTCGCGGTGGGACGTGGCGGTTCAGATCAGCTTGGGCCATCGGGGCTCGGCGGGGTCCCGTCAGGTCAGCCTGTGCCTTCACAGTGGCGCCCGAGAGACTCAGGGCTCTCCCCACGGACGGGGATGGGGTACGCGGGGGATGGGCTCGGACCCCTGCCCACGGGCGAGGCTCCAGGGTTTGTCCCCAGCCCGGCGTAAAATGTTCGGGGGTGCCGGGGGCGGCGTGACGGGGGGAAGGCAGAGGGATGCCGGAGCGGAGCGGGCATGCCCGGGCAGATCCCGCGGCGCCTATGGCCGAGCGGCTGCTTCCCTCTAGCGGGGACCGGGGGCTTGGCCGGCGGCTGTGCCCAGCCCCTCACCTCCCTCCCGCGCCCCTCGGGCCGCCGCCCTGCGGCACGTGGTGAAGGCGGGACGCGCTTCCGGAGCGGCGGCGGCGGAGCGGTGAGAGCGGCGGGAGCGCGCGGGGCGGCCGGGGCAGCTCCGCACCGCGGTCCCGGAGCGGGCGTGGGATCCCCGGGATGCTGCTGGGGGTTCTCCCCCTCCCCCGTGTGCCCGGCACCCCCGCTGGCCGAGCGGATGTGCCCGCGGGGAACCCGCCTGGTCCCCGGGCAAAAGCGGCTCCTGCGGGCACCGCTGCCGCGTCCCGGCGGAGGTGGCTCCGGGGGCCGCTGTGCCCCCGCCCTATCCTCGGGGCGGCCCGGGCTGGGGTGCGGGGAAGGGGGGGTGAGAACAAGCACCCCAGCGGGGCCAGCTGCTATTCCACCGTGACACGTGAGCCGGGGGAAGGTGTGGGAATAGCAGCTCTGGCAGGCACACAATGCCCTGGAGCAGGCGCAGGGAGGGCCAAGGCAGGGAAGTAAGTGTTTTGAAGATCTGCATTAAACTTTATTCCATCTCCACAGTGTAAGATCCTCTGACCTGTAGCAATGGGGAGACCCAGGAAGGAGTCTGCTGGCACATCATCCCCCCGACCCGCCTCAACCGCCTCCAAAACTGCTCCCGCTGCGCCCCCGCCTTCCACTTCAGCCACCCGGGCCAAGGCCACAGCTGCAGGGAGCCAATCCCGAAGCACTCCGGCTGCCAAGGCTACCACCCCCACGCAGGGCCGGGGGACAAAGGCAGACTCTGCTCAGGCAAGATCCACAGCATCCCGCGGAGCCCGAGGAGATGCTGGGGACAAGAGCAGTGCACCCGCCAGGAGATCTACAACCCAGAAGGTGCCTGATGCCAAGGGAGCCGCTGGTCCTGCCAGCACTGACCTGGGCCCACAGAAGAAGCAGCCTGGCGCTGACCTGAGCAAGGCCTGCGACCGATTCCTGCCCTCTGTAAAGAGCCAGGACATCCCAAGGGTGGAGAAGGAGACCCGGGGCCAGCGGGAAAACCCCAAGTGGTACGAGTGGCGGGAGAACCGCATCACTGCCTCCGTGGCCCCCAAAATTGCCAACAGCAAGTTTGCCAACAGCAAAACAGATGAGGTGCCCCAGTCCTACCTAAAAGAGGTGGTGAGCTCTGGCTCCAGAGTGCAGACCCCAGCCATGTCCTGGGGGATCCGCAATGAGAAGGTGGCTGTGGAGGCCTACAAGCAGAAATCACAGAAGGGGGGCAAGCCAGTGCAAGTGGAGGACTGTGGCCTTTTCATTCACCCAGAGAAGAACTGGCTTGCTGCCAGCCCTGATGGGATCATCAAGGATGCAGCCACAGGGAAGGACCTGGGGCTGCTGGAGGTGAAGTGTCCCTACAAGCACAGGAACAGGACGGTGCGCGAGGCCTGCAAGGACAAGGACTTCTGCCTGGAGCTGGATGGGGATTCCTATGCCCTGAAGAAGAATCATCCCTACTTTACCCAAGTCCAGTGCCAGCTGGGAACCACTGGCTTCCAGCACGCCGACTTCGTGGTGCACACCAACAAGGAAACAGCTGTGGTCCCCGTGGAGTTTGATGGGGAGTTCTGGGGGAAGACAGTGCCCAAGCTGGAGAAATTTTACACAGAGGCAGTGATTCCCCACCTGGAGCAGAAGGCAGGCAGCTCTGTCTGGGCCAATGAGGAATAGACCACTGCCTGCCTACCTCGACTGGATACTTGCTTGGCTGCACAACTCCAGCTTTGTCCCCTAGCATAGAAGTTACACCCAGGTTAGTTGCTGTTCCTGAACCGTTCACAGCCTTGGGACTGAAAAGTTGTACCAGCAGGACCCTGCTTGGTAAGGGTCCCCACAAACAGTGCCTTCTTGCTGCCCCAGCCAGGTCAGCATGCAGCCCCCAGAGCCTTCTTGTCCTGTCACCCTCACTGCATCTCCCACCTGTCCCAACAGCATGCCTGATGGAAGCTGGCACACCTCTGGATCTCCAAATAAAGCCAATGATATCTCTGTGTTGGAATTAGAGGCTTGTTTTGTGGAGAAGACTGGAACCTTTGGCACCTCAGCTGCTGTCAGGACTAATTTTTAACTGCACTCCAGAGTGGAGACAGAGACAAGGAAGGTTTGTCAGAGCCCAAGAGCAAAACTCATCTTTTGAGCCTAACAGTTATGTGCCTTAAGCATCAGAGCAAGGGCACATGGACACTCTTCCTCCCTGAGCCACTGGACCTGCTGCTTCTGCGGAGTAACCCAAGACATTCCCCGTGAGATGCCTGCAGGCTCTGGAACATGGTTCCCACTGGAGAGGTTGTCCCCCGGGCCATGCACCTCCTGACGACTTACCCATGAAGCATCCCTGTAAACTGCAGCAGCGGGGGGAGGTGGTCATTGCCAAATTAAATATAGATGCACTGTTCAGCTCGTTTCCTGTCATTTTTGCAGCTTGGGATTTACCTGGGGGAGTAGCAGGGCTAAGAGGTGTCCCTACATCAGGTCCCCTCTCAGCCACAGCAGAAGGGAAGCAGGGGAGCACTTGTGTCCCTGAGGGACATGAGAACCAAGGTCACTGACCTATGCGAAAGCCACCACTGTTATGGCAAAAGTATTTATTATATACATAAGACTCCAGTCACACTCCACAGGGCAAGGACCAGAATTCGCTATAATACAAATTAACTATAATACAAAGTAACTATAATACAAATTAACTATAATACAAAGTAACTATAAAAACATAAAGCACTTTTGGGGCCCAGGCTTTCCACAGGAGGAGAGAGGCACAGGGACGAGCCTGGGGGCTGCTGTGTGACAGGGGGCTGTCCCACACCCTGCCCCCAGCTGTGGTCCCACAGTAACCAGATGTGCAAGTAGGAAAGAACCCAGTTAAGAATTATAGTCATGGGGACTGGCAATTGGGGGCTGAGCTGAGTGTCACCAGGACAGGAGCGGGGCCTGCATCCCCCAGGGAAAGTGCAGAAGGCACATGGGCAGGGCTCTTTGGAGGGGCTGTGAGGAGGAGGTGGGATCCAACAGTTAGTGCATGTGGGGCCCCAGGAGATCACAAACACTAACACACCACCCACAGGGATGCGCATCTGGACCACCCTCCTATCCCCCACACACTTCTGGGATAACCGAGCTCTATGGCCAATATGATCCTCAGGGAGGACACGCAGGGCAGCTTTCAGGGGCCAGAGGTGTGAGGGGGACAGTCCGGCCCTGTGTCCCAGCCCCTCCCCTGCCAGTGCATTGATTGTCTAAGTCTTCAGGTTAAAAAGGGACCCCCAGCCTTCCTGCTCTGCAGGAGCTTCAGTCAACGAGGCGCTTGCGGGGCACTGTCCGAGCTCGGTTTGAGCGGCGAATCTCCTGCTTGGCATCCCGGCACCGCTGGCAGATGAAAATGTCAGGCACATTGGATTTGCGGATCTTGGCACAAGAGAGGTGGATCCAGGTAGCGCATTCATTACATTCGATCATGGGCCTCCCTGCAAAGGGCTTCATGCAGAAGCAGGTGATCAGATCCCAGGCATCATCGTCTGCTCAGGGAGAGAGAGACACTGGTCAGATATCACCTTATCAGCTGCAGGTATGGTTGTGGCCAGACCAGCCAGTTCCACTGGTGTTAAATGGGACAGCCCCCCACTCACCTTCTGCTTTGGCATTGGGAACTTCTGCGAATTCGACTGCTAAAGTTGCAAAAGGGGGAAAAAAGAGAAGAAAAAATAAAGACCAGAAGAGTAAGGCAGCCCTACACCCCACTTCAGACCTGTTTCAGGTCTGCACCACTTGCTCTGCAGAACAGAGCTGCCAAAGGGCAGATCAGGTCCTTGCCCTCTGCTCTTCAGTCCCCCAGGTCCCAAAAGTATTCCTCTTGCTGAGAGAGGCTTGGGCTATTGACAGACCCTCCTTGCGGCCAGCAAGGATGGCTCCAGCTGAGGGAGGGACAATATTTGGCACTGGCAGCAGCATAGCAGAGCCCTCTGCAACCCCCCAGAGACTTACCACTGAGCTGGGAGGTCTCTCTGCTTGTATCTTCCCCTGTGCTTTGGTCCAAGGTATTACAGGGACTAGGGCTTTTCCCTCCTTCAGAGAAGGGGTCGTGCTCCTTAAGCTGAGGATCATCTGCTGGCTTCTCAGTTCCCTGCGCTCCGTACCTCAAGTCCTTCTCCTCTGTCATTGGCTCCTCCAGGAGGGAGTTGGGTTGGGGGTCCCCAGGCGGGTTGAGGGAAGGCTCCAATAGCTCCTCTTTCACAGGAGACAGCTGTCCTGCCAGTGCAGCCAGCTGCTTCACCCCATCCTGCTCTGCCCCAAAGTCCTTCCAAGCACTCAGCGGCACCCTCTTCTTCACCTCCTGCTCCAAAATGCGTTTCTTTGCGGGTGGTTTCTTCCGTTTGATTTGCTGGGGCCGGACGTTGTAGAAGGCGGTGGAAAAGGCAGGGCTGTTCATTAGCAGGCCATTGTCCACAGCCCCTCTGGCCACAGCATTCCTGCTCTTCCTATTGTCCATTGGGATGTGACCATCGGAGGAGTGAGATGAGGTCGAGCTATCGCTGTCCTGAGTGCTCCCCGTGCTGTTCTGGGGGCTCATGCTGCCTCCATGGGTCCAGGGCACATACTAGTGGCAAGAGGGGAAGACGAAGGATTAGCATGGGAGACCAGAGCACAGATATTCAGGGTAAGGAGAGAACGACTCTCCAGCAGTGTCGACCCAAACTTTCAAGGCCAGGCTGGATGGGCCCTGAGCAACCTGATCTAGTGGGTGGCACCCCTGCCCATGGTAGGGGAATTGAAACTAGACCATCTCCAAGGTCCCTTCCAACCCAAACCTATCCATGATTCTTTAAGATTACGAACTGGGTGTGCACATATCAGGGAGACCCGGAGAACCAGTGTCTTTGTAGAGGAACACTGTGCAAGCCTGCTTACCTCTTCAGGGTATGGGATGTAGCCTGCATAGGCCAGAACGAAGGTGCAGAACTGGTTGAAATCCTCCACAGTTCTCCGCCGTTTCTGAAGTGGCTGCAACAAACACCACGAGTGGATCAAACTCTCGGGATATCCCAACCAAGCCGATATTACAGCCGGCCCTGGCGGCAGCCCTGGACCAACCAGCAGTTTTACAAGCACGGAATATCATGGTCACCCAAACATCCATCCTTCCAGTAACTCTTCTTCATCATCTGCCGAGGCAAATGCAGCCCTTCCCTTTAAACCCAGATCCCAGACGAGGTGGTGGCGGGGCTGGGCGGAGGGGGGAGGGAGGGCCGGACACACGCGACGACACCGTGACGACATGCCGGGACACCCAGAGCCCGGCAGCCGCCGGCGGAGCCTGGATCAGAGGCTCGGGGCCCCGGTGCCGGGATGTCCGCCCACGGGC
>VZRV01011021.1:866118-907848 GCA_013398115.1 Falcunculus frontatus | reverse complement strand
GCTGCGGGGGCAGGGCTCCGCCGGCTGCCCGCCGGCGCTCATGCCGGTGCCGGTGGCGGTGGCGGTGCCGGTAGCAGTCCCGGTGCGGTGCGGTGCGGTGCCCGCCGCCGGTGGGAGCGAGGCTCGAGCGCCGCCCCGGCCGCAGGGGCGGGACCACCTGGTGGCGGGGAAGGCGGGGGCGGGGCCTCGCGGCGATCGTCCCGGTGCGGGGGGGTGCCGGTGAGTGTCCGCCCCTCCCGGTACCGAACACGGGAGCGCAGCCCGGCTGGACTCGCCCGGACCCGCCGCCGCCGCCAACGGCAACGCCGAGGCACCGCCCACCGCCCGCGCGGGGTCGCGGCTCAGGGAATGTTGGGGCTCGGGGGGAACACCGCGTTCGAACGGTCCCCGCGCGCCGGGGGCGGGGCGGCACCCACCACACCGGGCTGCTCCGTCCGACCCGGCCTGGAACAACTCCACGGCTGGGGCATCCACAGCTGCTCTGGCCAACCTGTGCGTCTGCCTCTCCACACTCCCAGGGAAGAATTTCACCCTAATATCCAATATACGTGTCCCCTCTTTCAGTTTAAAGCCATTCCTCCTTCTCTCATCCCTATCCACCTGTGTAAAAAGTCACTCTCCCTCTTTTTTAATTATGTCAACAGCCAAAGCCACCCCAGAAATCACGTTTTCTCGTTACTGGATGAGGATGGGCACCCCACAAGCAGGTACATAGACAAAGCAGAGATGTTTAATGCTTTCTTCACTTCAGCTTTCAACACCAGTGATGGGCTCTAGGGGTGCCTGAGCTGGAGGACCATGGCTGTGAGAATGATAAACTCCCAGTCAATCTCAAACTTGTTCCAGCTGAATCCCTTTATAGAGATGGTGTATGTGGCCTTATGGAATTCATCCAAAAGTACTGAGAGCTGGTGGATGTCATCATGAGACCTCTCTCAATAAGTTTTGAACTGCCATGGGAATCTGGAGAGGTCATAGTTGACTGGAAACTGGCAAACACTTTCCCAGTTTTCTGAAAAGGCAGGAGGGATGATCTCGGGCACTATAGGCCTGTCAGTCACATTTCAGTGCCTGGTAAAATTATGGAGAAGATTATTCTGAGAGTTACTGAAAAATACCTGAAGGACAAGGCAGGCATCAGTCACAGCCAGCCCAAGTTCATGAGGGGAAAGTCCTGCTTGAGAAACTTAATTTCCTTTAAGGACAAGGTGACTCAAGTAGGTGATGAAGGGAAGCCTTGATACAAAATTTGGAGTTCAATAAAGCTTTCAATACTGTCGCTCCCAGGATTCTTCTGGACAGAATGTCCAGCACACAGATGGATAAATATGTCATGCAATGGGTGAGCAACTGGCTCACAGGTCGGGTTATACTGAATGGGGTGACATCAGACCGACAACCGGTCACTAGTGGGGTTCTGCAGAGCTCAACTTTAATGCCAGTGCTCTTCAAATCTTCATAAACAACTTGGATGCAGGACTGGAAGACACACTGAGTTTGCCAACATATCTGAAGCAAGGCAGCTGCATCAGCAGATCCCCCCAACCAGGCAGCCTGTAGTAGACCCCATACACAGGCTGTCTTTTGCTGGTCCTGTCCTTGATTTTTACCCACAGCCTCTCAACCTGTTCATGGCTGTTACTCAGAGACAGCTCTTCATTATCTGTCCTTTCCTTAGGAGAGCCCAATACCCCTGCCCCTCCTTCCCATCCTCTCTTCTGAAAACTTGTAGCCCTCCATTGCAGTGTTCCAGCTGTGTGATGTGACTTGCTGTTTCTTTGATAGCAATTATGTCATAGTTTTTTAATTGCACCAGGGTTTCCAGCTCCTCTTATTACCCATACTGCATGCAAGTGGACACACTTCAGCTGGGCTATGGGCCTCTTCACCGTTTGGGAGGAGCCCTGCCTAATAATTCCTTTGAGACGATTTATGGGTATCACCCTGTTGCTTCCTAAGGTGTTGGTGTTCCCTGGTTCCTCTCAGACACCCAGAAATACATCCCCTTACCCTGCTCAACATAATTTAAAGCTCTGCCCCCTTCCTCCTGCCCACCCTCAGCCTGTTTCCCCCACAAACCACAACCAGATCCAGTACCCTCCAGAGCTGACATCCAACCCCAGCCTCACACCAGCTTCGTGCCCCCAGAGGTGGCCTGTGGCCTCTCACTGCCCAGTGGGACACTGGCACGCTCCCTCCAGGAGGTCCCAGCCTCACCTGCACCACAGAACTGCCATTTAATTCAGAGAGAATAATCTGGAAAGCATCTCCCTCTCACCAGCCTTGTGTTTGGGGCAACAGCACGAAAACATCCCCCCAAAAACAAGGCCAACAGCCCCCCAAGAAAAGGAGAGCATTGCACCCACTGCGTCCTGGGTTTATTTACACCACAACCTCTGTGTGGGTGGGCAGGGAGGGATGCCGGGCAGCCCACCCCAGGGCAGCCCACCCTCGGGCCAGTTCAAAGGCAAGGCAGGCAGCAAGGAGGTACCGGCAGCAGCACAGGGGAAGGAGCAGGGAGCACACCCAGGACAGCCGGGCTCTGGCTCCCTCGGCACTACAGACGTAAGCAAGCCCCAGAATCAGGGGGCTGGGGAAGAGGCAGGGGTCACTTTTAGCAGCAAAGGCCTCATTTCCCTCGAAGGCAGCAGGGAGGACAGTGGCATGTGATGGAGCCAGACTAGTGCTCAGGAAGTTAAACAAAAAAACAAAGAAAGGAAAAGGCAGAGGGTGAAGCAAAGAAACACGGAGAACAGCTCTTCTGCCCTGCAGAGCACAGAGTTAAACCGAGGGTCGGGATGCTCTGCCTTCCCTCCTCTCGGCACAGCAGCAGCTCCAGGCACAGCCTTTCCAGTGTGCCCAGTGCTGGACACAGCCCCGGCCAGCGGCAGAGCCCCTGGCGTGCCCCTGGCCACGCACATCAGACTCCTGCTCCAGCGCTGTCCTTCCACCCAGCCGCAGGAGGGGAGAGCAGTTCAGGTGGCAGTTTGATGGCATGGCTGACGGTCCATGTGGGCAGCAGCGTCCTCGGCGCTGTGCCAGGCACAGTTGGGATGGATGCTGAGGTGGCCGAGCTTTGCCCTCCAGCCCCTGGCGCAGTCCGGCTCCCACCTCCCTTATAGGAAACCCTCCTTCCGGAACTGCTCCTTCAGGATGTCTCTGTACTGGTCAAAGCCACCCTCGATGCGTGTCACGGTGGCGTTCTCACACACCCACAGCTCCTGGCACACCAGGCGGATGAAGCGCTCATCGTGGGACACCAGGATTATACCACCCTGTCAACACACAAGGGGGAAAATTGGGAACTTAGTGGAGCACAACCCAGGGCCCCAGGCTGGTGGCATGGGGATCTTGTCCCTCTGTCCAGCCTGTGCCCAGCACTTCAGGTTTCCATCTGCTCCAGGAAAAATTTAACAGTATTTTACTGGCAGGGAGCTCATCCCACGCTTTCCTTCCTTCAGGGGGACAGACAGATCACCTACGGAGGAGCCATGCGCAGTAGTAACACATTTAGTCTCCACTCTCAGAAGGCAAGTGCAAGGCTTGTTACCGGCTCTCTAGGTCTCCAACAACTTCAAGGATGGAGAATCCACACAAAGTCAGTAACAGTGAAAACGTGTCTGGGTAAGGCCTGAGCAACCTCAGCTAAGCTTTTCTTTCACAGGAAAACTGCCCCAACCTGAGCAACTACCACTGAGATCCAGGTTGATCACAGCAGTATCTGGAGGCTGAGCCTTTGGAGATCAGGCATAAAACGTGCCGAAGGAAGATGTGAGCAGCCCCAAGGCAGGGCTGGGAGCTTCACACAGCATGTGAGAAGTCATAGTACAGGTGACTAGTGAGGATGGGACAAGGTGCTCTCTGGGCTGCTACTGCCTCTCTCAGCCACTCCTAGCCAAAGCCTGCAAATAAACAATCCACCAGGATGGATGGCTAAGGCAGAAATGTGACTCATTTTCCAAATTCTGTCCTAGACTTGAAATCACTGCTGGTATTTCACCATCCACCTCTGGCTGACATACCAAGTAATTGAGCTGGAGGCTGCAGGAAGTTTTAGAAAAACAGGAGATGATGCTGGGAGAACCTTACCCGAAACTTATTCAGTGCCTTTGCCAGTGCCTCAATAGTCTCCATGTCCAGGTGATTTGTTGGTTCATCCAGGATGTAGAAGTTTGGACTGGAAGAGAAGACAGCTCTGAGGATGCACTGAAAAAGGCTCAGGCTGGGTCTGCACTCTGCTGCTTTAGCTGCTTAGAGCCACAGCCACTGGCATGTGCCTGGCCCCAGGATCAACGCTGCCCAGCCCCAGGGTCACCTCTTATCCCTGTGAGCCCAAAGCAGTGGGAGAAAACCACCTACCTCCTTCCACACAGTCTCCCCAGGGTGACAACCTCCCTCTCCATAAAATCCCCCAAGGACAAGGCTTCCGTGGGGTAGCAGAAAGTCCCTGGATGCCTGCCTTCATCCCGGGGAAGCAAGCTCCAGGGATGAAGCCATGCAAAAATTAAGAGCGTTTGGGAGAAAATTACCAGGGCATAGTCATCTGGGCAAAGGCCACACGACTCTTCTGACCTCCAGACAGGCTGGCCACAGGACGCACGGCCAGCTCTCCAGAGATGCCGTAGCTCCCCAGCTGATGCCGGTACTCCTCCTCCGTCTTCCCTGCAGGATCACGTCACAACACAGCTATGGCACACCTGGTGTGACACGGGGCCGCAGCTGGGCAGCCGGTGCCAGGCCAGCAAACGGGAGGAGCTCAGTAGCACTTCCACACAATTCCCTCCCAAGCAGGGGGTTTGCAGGGAAAACCTGACACAATCAGGACAAGGGCTGCAGGGCTGGTGACTGACACCAAGTGATGCTACTCTCAAGTCCCTGTCACCGGGTTAAGTAATGGAGAAGGGAACTAGAGGTTTTGGCAGCTGGGAAAGGGGGATCCAGTGTTCATCCTGCGAGTAGGAAATCAGCTCATCCGCCCCCAAAACTTGGCACCAGCCTGAGATCTGCAGACTGCCAGCTACCCCTGCTTCTCATGGCTGGTGACCTGAACTCAGTTGGATGAGGGGAATTATGCCAGTGCTGGCCGTGACCCTTAAGCACTGACAGGAGAGAGCCTTCTGCCCCAGACCATGGACAAATCAATGCTCCTCCACGCACAGCAAAGGAGACCTCAACAGCCCAGATCTTCTGGGATCAACAAAAACTCACCTGGGAACTTTCTCGCCAGTAACTCTACAGCACTGATGTTCAAGTCTAGTTGATCCACATGGTGCTGGCTGAAATAACCGATCTTTAGGTTTCTGCAGAATGAGAAGAGGGATTGGGAGCTGGTACCAGGTCCTACAACCACAGCATTCATAGTTGCAGTGCCATAAGAGGACACACGTGTGGGTGTGCTGGACTCATCCCGGTTGCTCAAGCAGCCACGGCTCCAAAGCACAGCCCTGGAGCCCCCAGCTGCACCATTCCTCCCAGTCCCCCAGCCCTTCCAACCAGGTACCTGTGAGCATGTCTGATCCCTCTGACTGGTGCCAGCTCCCCCATTAAGATCTTCAGCATGGTTGACTTGCCAGCTCCATTTTCCCCAACCTAGAGAAGCAGCAGCAGCATTGGAGAATGCGAAATCCATGAAGGCACTTTGGAGAGGGGCGCGGTGATTGGGGAATTTCAGTTTTTGCAGATGATGAGGGGGAGTGGGACAGAGCATAAACAGTGACTTCAGCTACCAGGAAGCTGCATTTCTATCACTGACAAGTAGCACTGGCAGCAGTGCCAGATGTTCCCTCCCCAACCCTCAAGCCTAAGGATTACCTGGTCCCAGCCTCATTTACAAGCACACAGTGTCTGCTGCCCCATCCAATGCAGCAGGGCCCCCACTACATGCTGCTGTCACCTAACAGGAGCCACATATGGATCCAGTCTCTTCTCAGAGGCATCCAGGATGGATGAAAGGATGAAATCACAAATTCTAACTAGTATTAGGAAAAATGTTCCAGTGTTCCTCAAAATGAGGATGGTCAAATGCTGTGATGGACCCAGCGGAACGGAAACATCCAGAATTCAACTGGACAAGGATGTGAGTAACCTGACCTATAATCAAAGCTATCCCTGCTTTCAGCAGGGTCCTCCCAAGGTCCTTCGCAGCCTCCATTATTCTGCAATCCCACATACCACACAGATGCGGGACTCCAGGTCAGCAGAGACAGAGAGGGAACGAAAGATGTAGTGACTTGGCTCATAATAGAAGTCTACTTCATCCAGCTGCAGGATTGGTGGGGAGAACTTCTCAAAGCCATCGGGGAACCTGAGAAAGCAGGAAGAGATGAGAGATGGCCAGGAACTTCAAAGACTCCCAACCTCCCGGAACAACCTCTGTAACCCCCCAGGTGACAAGGAGGGCTCCCTACCATGCAGGGCCTCGGGGAAGGACAGTCACGAGAAGGCAACAAAAACCTGCAGCCTTGGCCCCAAGAGGGAATCCAGCCTGAACAAGGGGACCTGTCTGGGCTCCCTGCCAGAGTAAAGCTGGCCCTCACGAAGGAAGGGGGGGTTGTCCCAGCTGGGACAGGACCCTGGAGAAGCTCAGGTCAGAAACGGAGCCAGGTGCCCTCCAAACGATGGCTCAAGAGACATTTACCTGATGATCACCTCAGATTCCTTGTCCACAGGTTTCAGCACTGGCCTGCAAGAAGAGGAGGCACATAACCAAGGTGCTCTGCACTGTGGGTCTGCTCCCGCACCAGAAGCCCAGGTAGAGTCTTTAGCTCTGTGACACCTCATCCTAACCAAAGCCTCTGGACCGGAGACAGGCACCCAAAAAGCCCAAACCACTGTACCCTGGGAACTTCCATTTCTTCCCATGCGCACTGCCCCTTTCCCACCTCCAGAGAGGAGCAGGATAGGCACTCACAGCTTCTCCAAAAGCTTGAGCTTGCTCTGGACTTGGGACGCCCGGTTGGCGTTGTAGCGAAAGCGGTCAATGAAAACCTGCGAGAGAGAAAAGCGTCAGAGAGCCCCAAGTCCCCTTCAGCACCAGACACCCTGCTCCACTGCCAAACCTACAGCAATACAACCACTAAGGCAGAGGGAAAGGGACAAGGCCGGGAGAAGAATGCCTCAGCTCCACTGGCTTCTCCCAGTACCTGGATGTGCTCACGGTACTGCTGCTGGGCTTCATACTCTCGCTGCTGGTTCTTCAGCCGCTCCTCCTTGATCTTCATGAAGTTCTCAAAGTCCCCACGGTACATGTCCAGCCGCTGTGAGTGCAGGTGGATGATGTCCGTGGCCACCGCGTTCAGGAAGTTCCTGTCGTGGGACACCACGAGGATGGTCGACTGCCAGGTCTGGAGGAGACAGCAAGAGGGAGGCCTGAGCACCATCAAGCCAGAGCACAGGGGCTGGTCCCACCACCCAGGGAGGTGAGGACATCGCCATACCCCACTTTTCTTTGTATCAAGGCCTCCTGCCCCCCCTACCTGCAGGTAGGTCTCCAGCCACAAAATTGCCCTCACATCCAGCATGTTTGTTGGCTCTGAGGGAAGGGAAAAAGGCACTGAGGTCAGGAAGGACGGGGGTGGCTCGATTATACTTTTTCCTATAGGAAAGCCTAGTGATCTGCACTGGGGAGGAAGAGAGCCTGAGTGGGGACCTTTCCCCCCAGCTCAGGGGACTCGTGTGTAGGGTGTGATGCGGTGTGCACACGGGGGCTGAGGCTCAGGCAGGGATGCTCCCCCCACTCCGTATCGGTACCCAGACCCTGGTGCCCCACAACAGCATCTCACCCAGATTCCCCACCCAAGGTGGGCACACCCTGCAGTGAAGGGACTTCCCCCAGCACAGATTGGCAGCCAGGGTGTATCCCAGGGACTGGCAATGGAGAGGGAACAAAACTTGGGGCAGGATGACATGCAGACCACCACCTGGTTGGGGCACAGGGCAAGGCTCTGCTGAGCACAGTGAGAGCTGCTCCCCAGGCAGACTTCCCCATGCCACTGCTGCCAACCATGCTGCCAGGCCAGCCTGTCACACAGGGCTATTTTGAGCAGGCAGATAAAGGCCATGGCATGTTCCCAACCCCAGGAAGGGCACAGGCAGGCCCAGCAGTGTCAGAGGGGGACTCACAGTATCAACTTACCATCCAGCAGAAGGAGATCTGGCCTAGGGAAAACAAGACATGAGTTTCAGAAGCAGAAAGAGCACAGGGTCAGTGCAGAGTGTCTCACCACACACACAGAGCTGCAGTGCCTCCAGTGCCCCCCACCCCAAGAGCCTGGGTTGAGAGGAACCCCAGACAGCACCCCTGCACCTCGCAGCATGGACAGCAAGGAGGCTTAACCCATAGCATGAAGGGCTGGACACCAACCTGGCAAACAGGGCTCTGGCTAAGGCCAGTCTCATTCTCCAGCCTCCAGAAAACTCTCTGAGGAGAGAAGAAGATGCAGAGAGGGGTTACTGTTAAACACAGAACCACTCTGTGTTTGCCTGCCTGCAGGAACCCTGCTCCCCTATGGCTCTTTTGGCTCTGCTGTCACCCAGAGGCAGCTTGTCCCTGCAGAGATTTCAGGCACAGCACAAGATCTGTGGTCCAACAGGAAGGTGGTTTGGCACCCCCAGGGCAGGAGATGACATTGGATGGGCAGGAATAGACCCCTGCTCTTCCTTACAGCCACAGCAGTGCCTGGAGGCTCACTTGGAACATCTCCCCACCCCATCACTACCTCAGTGCCCAAAGTTTAGAAACTTACTTGGTTGTCTGTTGTTGCATCTTTGCATTAAAGCCCAGCCCAGCAAGAATGACGGATGCCCTGGGGAAAGGGGGAGAGAACTGGAATCCAGGTACAGTATCCAATGGCAGAGCACAGAACGAGGCCTCAGACCCACAACCACCAAGGGAACTCCGCTACATATTTTAAAGCCATTCTGGTGCAGGAAAACTTCCCTGCACACCCAAGAGAAGCACTTGGCTGGGAAATGCAGCCCAGCATGGCACAGCATCCACATGAAGTCCCAGGGAATTTGCAAGGAGTTTTCATTTCTTTGGCCAGGAAGAGTCACACCACCACCACCATCCCAAAAATGCTCCCCAGGCACCAGGAACCTAGGGAGGTCGGAGAGGAGCAGCAGCAACAATACAAGCCATTTGGGGCAAAAAAAGTCCCTCCAGCTTCAGTGGAAAGCTCAACTATTCGTAAACTAGCAGAGCTGTGACACAGAAGAGACAAGAAGAACAGCAGGGAAAACCCCATCCCCACATACTGGATCCCAGGGCCACAGCATCACCCTTCCATACCCCAAACCACCGCTCAGCTCTGGCCATGCCAACGTACAGTGGTGCTCACAGGGCTGTCTCACCTTGCTGGGGCCTTGTCTGCCTCAATCTCCTCCAGCTTAGCGTAGATCTCTGATAGTCTGGCACCTTCCGTCCCTTCTCCCCTATGGCAGAAAAAAGAGGAGAGTGTGGGACTCACCAAGTCAGGGTTTGAGTGCTGGGGGAGGCTGATCTCCCCAGGTAGGACTAAGGTGGGCAAGATGCAGCCCAGCCCTGCCAGAGCCTTTCTATGGAAGGGAGAGATCTCAGAACAAGACCTCGTGGTCAAGAGGCCACAGAAGGACCACCTCACCTGCCAGCACTGATCTTGGCTGTCAGTTCCCTCTCCTCCCGCAGCAGGCTCTCCCGAGTGGTGTCACACTCCAGCACACTCTGCAGCGCCGGTGTCTCATCCCCTGCCACCTCCTGCTCCACGTGCAGGATGCTGATGTGCGAGGGGATGCGCAGGCTCTGGCTGGCGATCATCTTCAGCAGTGTGGTCTTCCCCAGCCCGTTCCTGCCCACCAGCCCGTAGCGCCGTCCGAAAGCCAGGTTCAGATCTGCTCCCGTCAGCAGGACGCTGAAGCAAGGGAACAGGCAGGTCCCTGGTCAGACTGTCCCATGGAGAGGGGATAACTGGCAGTCACCTGCCCCTGGTGTATTTCAGGCTGTGCTGGAGCCGAGCAATCACCACAGGCTTCTCCTGCCCAAAGCCTCTGACAGGGTCAGAGCCCACCTTGCTTCCTGATCTTTGCCACACCCTCTGTAATTTTTCAACTGCTCTCTAATCCAGCCTCAGTTGCCCATGGTCCAAAATCCCATTCAGGGTCTGTCCCACGCCCCCAGCGCACTCACCGCTCACCGAAGGACACATCGAAGTTCTCGATGCGCACATCATACGACTTGTTCTTGCCTGATGACTCCATGCGAGTCTCCTTCTTGCTGGAAGCTTGGCTGGCAGACGCCTCCTCAAGGACTCTGTGGACAGGCAGAACACAGAGAGGGGACTCAACAGGAAAGCTCTGGTGCAGCCAGATCTCAGCCATGCTCAGCAGAGCGGGATGAGGATGTTCAAAGTGCCCTCCATACTCACGGAGGGCCAGATGACTTCAGGGAATCCCGCTCCAGCCTCTTGTCCTGCTTGGCTTTCAGCCTGGCTTCCGCCTTCTCCAGTTTCTTGGCATTCACCATCTGGGACACAGAACAGAGAGTTTGAGGAAGAGAGAGCATCTTCAGCAAAACCCCCAAAAGCCCAGCTCTGGGAGAAAAAAGATCAATCAACCTCTCAAGCCTGGAAGAAAGGGAGGGAGAAAGGACAGGGAAACTGGGACAGATTCAAGAGTATTTTGAGGAGGCTAATCAGGCCAGGAAGCTACCTCAGGAATGAAGTCCTGTATCAATAGCTCATACACAAGTTTTGCCTCAGCAAGGCAGAGATTTTGGCTGACCCTATCATACGTTTCTGTAGTTCCAAGGACCTGGACCAGCCAAGTCACTTCAACAGCAGCAAGCTGCTATCCCAGTGCCTCTTCTGGTATACCCTGCACTCGCCCCTGAAGTGCACCATGAGGTATTTCCCTTCCAACATGTTAAACATTAGCCAGTTTGGAACAAACTCTTCTTGAGCAGTGGATCAGAGACAAAAAGCATTTAATTAACCCTGAAGGCAAGAAGGCGCCAAGTGTTTTAACCTGGCTTCTGGTCTTGGCCAGGCTTTCAGCCCACTCCAGCTTATTCCTGCATCGAGTCAAATATTTGTGGCTGACCAAGAACACTCCTAGATATTTCTAGGCAACTCTGCAGGCACCGGAGCACGTTACAGACCTGCATGTCAGACTGAAGAGTGTCTTGTTACTAGAGCTATGACCCCACACCTACAGACAGTTTGAGTCACTCTGTAAACTAAACCCAGCGTTCTGAATCTCCCAGTAACACACGTCCTCCCAAGCTCGACAGGCCTCCCAAGGCCTTCTCTGAATCGTCTCCAATTTTTCTGAAGATCCTTTTTTGAGTTGCAGACGCAAGAGGTGGAAAGCGAACCCAGCCGCAACAACTCCGGTGCCAAAACTAGCCACAGCTGCCAGTTTTTGCTTAAGACTCCCGTTCAGACACGTGGGAATCGTGTTAGGTCTCAGCCTCCAAGGGAAGGGTTCTCATCCTCAACACATTAACCCATGGAAAGGGAGCTCTGTGAGGGATCAGCCTGGCAAAGACACTGCCCACGCTGTACAACTACTGCCGTCCTTGCTTTGTGGATGAACAACTGCACCTCACCCATGCTCAGACTTTGGCACATCCAACACAGATGGCAAACCAGGCTGTTCCTGAGCAGCTACACATTCCATCAATACAGATGTCCCAATTTCCTCAGGTCATGGAGTGGAACTACTTCCAAACTTCTCTGCTCCTGATGTTATTTCCCAAACCACAACAATCTACAGTTGTCTCTAGAGCTGGGCTTACAACCTCCCCACAGCAGCTCTCCACTAACTTCCCACCTGTAACATCCCCACATCTTGCCATTACCCAGGACTTTAACCCTCACTGAATATTCAAGATGTCATCCAGGGACATCCTATTTTCTCAGTCAAAGGCCTTGCTATAGGAGCCAAAGGTCCTCACAAAAGTCAGAGTTCACTAAGAAATTACAACAAAATAGATCTCATCAAATTAATGAGCTGCTAACTCATGTTGAGCCTCTTCACCAGGCCAAGGTCAAGAGTTTCCAAAAAGACAGAGAGCCTGACAAGGAGGAGCAGTACCCCTGCAAGCTGTACTCCTAACCAGGATGCTGCCTGCCTCGGCTTCTCTCCAGGGGCACGGTGATTGGAGTGGAGCAGGGCACCTGCAGCCCCACGTGTCAGCTGCTCTCACAAGGAAGGGCACAGCTGCCACTTACCGAGGTCTGGCCTCTCTTCAGCAACAGCCCCGGCAGCAGGTCTGCACTGGCGTCGCCTGCAAGGAGACAGCGGGGTTGGGGATGGTGAACACGTGTGACAGGGAGGCTCCGCAAAGCCCTGCCTTAATGACCACCCATGCCCAGACATGACTGATCCCTCTCCCGACAGGATGAGGGGACCAAACGGGCATCTCTCCACCTCCACCTTCACCCCAGCTTACCCCGCGGGCACTGCTGCCCACAGTTCAGCAGCAGAATGAGAAAGAGATGTGTGCCTGTGAGGGAGAGACCGAGGCTCCCCTCCCCAAGGTCAGGCGAGCACATCCAACGCTCCAAGCCCTTCCGAGCTCCAGCACCCCGATGGCAGGACGTGAGCCTCGGGCACCACTCACCATATCCATCAGTGATCTGGGAAAGCTGGATGGGGGCATCCAGCAACACCTGGCTGCAGCGCTGGGCTTGGCCCTCGTCCCTGCGGAGAGGAAGTGGAGGGTGAGGTGAGTGAGTGGGGTGAGGGGGTGCGAGGGGGACGCCGGGTGCCCTTACAGCTGCAGGGTGTTGAAGAGGCGCTGGCAGATCTCCCTGATGGCGCCGTCGTCCTTGGTGTCCTGCGACACCTCCCGCAGCAGTTCTCCCACCGCCTCCTCCAGCTCGTCCACTGACTCGAAGTCCGCCCCGCTGCCGTGCAGGATCCCTGCGGGCACACGGCGCCGGCGCTGCACACCCCACCGCTGTCGCGACAGGTGGCACTCTCCCGCTCCCCCTACCCCACCCCTCCCCGGCCGCCTGTCGCGATTCGGGCGCTGCCGCCTGTCGCCACAGCGGGGAGGTGTCGCGACATGCGGCGCGGCGGGAGGCCGAGCCACAGCGGGCAGGCGGGAGCCGCTCACCCGTCACGTAAGCGAAGAGCTCGCCGTCCAAGTCGGGGAACTCGGAGCGGAGGATGTCGGCGCAGGACGCCATGGCGGGGCGAGCCCGCCCCGCGGAGCCGCCGCCGCCGCTCGAAGCCGGAAAGGACGGCGGGCGCTGCCGGGAAGGAGGCGGGTGGCCGCCATGGCGCGGGAGCCGCCGGGAGATGTAGTCCGGGCCCGACTGCGCCTGCGCATTACGGGGCCGGGAGTGGGGATCCCGTAGCCATGTGCCGGGACAGCGGCACCGGGAGCGATCGGAACGGCCGGGAGGGGCCCAAAAAGCCCGCTCAGCCCTTGCTTGTCCTGTCGCCCAGGGAAACTGGCTTTGGGAGGATTTGGGGTCTTTTCCTCCCTCTTTTAAAAACAGAGTTTCTGCTTTTAAACCACAGTCAAGACACTGCAGATTGGGGTTTGGGTTTGAATTTTTTCATCCACTGATGGGGAACGACCACTTGGACGCCCTCATCTGCTCACAGACTGAAGGCCGAGGGGCTGAGCCGAGGGCCAGGTCCTGCTGCTCAGCAGTTGCTGGTACCCTCAGCTACCCTGCACAGCACTCACCTTGGCCCCCACCACCAAAAGCCAAGTTAAAAGGGGAAATGGCTTTTGAGTTTTTTTCAGGTGCACAGAAGGAAAGATCACCGAGATTCTCTTAAGCCTGGCTGGGGCACAGGAGCCTGACTTACAGGGGGCTGGACACACTCCACCAGTTCAGTTCATCCCAGCTGCAGCCCCAAAGAAAGCCCAGAGCATCCTCCTTTCCCCAGGGAGCTGCAGCACTGGCACAGCTGGGAACGAAAGCATCACTTGTCCTTTTTACCTACTAGCCCCCAAGCAGCCCAGGGCTGGGGAAGCAGCACAAGCAAGCCCCAAGACATTGTGGCACAGGCCCAGGGCACAGCCCAGGCTCTTGCAGCACCAGTCCCACACAGCAGCGCAGGCAGCCTTCTCCATTCTACATACTTTATTAGATTCAGAGCTGGACAAATCACAAAGTGTACAAAATGGAGACCACACTACCAGAAGCAGGATTGTGGGTAGCAGCAGCATTCCTACGGCCCAGAAGCATTTGGTAGAAGTGTGGAGAGGGCAGGCTGGATCAGGGGGCTCTTACTGCCAACTGCATTTGGGATTCCCCGAGGACAGACCCTGTTCACATCCTGACAGAGCTCAGCTGACCCACACTCCCTGGGACAGTGGGGCCATGTCTCCAATTTGTTTGGAAAGGACAGACTGACTCAAGCCAGCAGTGGGTAGGGGTAAATGCTCCAAGGACCTGAAATGCTGTGCCATCCACATACACACCAGCAAGAGCCTAAACCCTCATCCTTTTTGGTCACAAACCTTCCCACGGCAGGACTCTATACTGACAACTTTGCAAGAAATAAGGTGGTGGTGAGATCTGGTGAGCCCACCACCTGCTGTGGTGGGGGCCCGACAAACTCACCACCCCAGACATCTCAGACTGGCCAGCGACATCTACCACAACAGCAATAGCTAGTACAGAAGCCAGGGTAATTTCAACTCAGATTTGTCCAGTCTATGTTTAGGTCTATTCTACGAGTACATATGCACAAGAACTTCAAAAATACTAGGATATGATGCAAGTAGTGAGACACCAACAGAAGAGGAGTTTAATGGTGGACGTTCCCTAGAAAGATCACGAGAGGATGGGAGTTAGACTAGCCCTTGCCCACCCTGGGATGGGGAGCAGGAGGCTGACTGCACCCCTGCGCACGACTGGGTTCTGAACTTCATCTGCAGCGTGGGTGGTAACTGAACACAGGCAGGCGAGTCCGCTCCCGGGGTGAGCCACAGGGTCTTTCAATCTGCGTCGAGGGGCCAGGCAGACATCTCTGAATGTAGCTGAAGACCGAGGAGAGGCAGAGCATGGCTTGGAGAAGAGGGAGCCTGCCAGCCTGCTGGGGCTAGCATCTGGTCTCGTAGATCCCACTCCTGCCGATGTACCTCACCCATTTTATCACATCGTGGTCACTGTAGTTCAGCTTTGGCTCAAAGACTTTCAGGTAGCGCACCTTCAGCCCAGAGGGTGCAAATGGAACCTATTGAGAGAGGGAAAGGCAACAGAGAGCATTGGAATGGGGGTGAGATACTCTCTGTACACAAATGCCAGAGGACACCCGGGCAATGCATCTGCAAACGGACATCAAGAGTCACTGTTCCCTTCCCTACTCCCTGCTTGCATGGTGTCAGACTCCTGTGGCTCCAAGGGCAATTTTCTTCCATTAGCTTTGCCATATGGCTGACCCCACCTGTCAGCTTGTGATAGGGAATGCTCAAACCTGCCTAACTTCCAAGAGGGACTGACAAAGCTTCTTTAAGGTTGGGTGCATCCTGAAAGGCAGACAGGCGCTCACCTCGAAGTTCATGGAGATGGGAGGCCGAGCCCACTTCTTCTTGTCATTGGTGGGCAGCAGTTCAATCTCCGCGCTGATCTGCGATTCCTTCATTCCAGCCATACGTTTTATCCTATCAGAGAAAGCCCAGAAGTGAGAATGTGCCAGTTTATTCTCCCCTTCGCTACATAATCTCAGGGCAGACAGGAGCACTAAACACACCCTGCCTCCCCAAGGCCTGCCCCTGCAGCACCCCAGCCCCAACATGCTCACTTACTTCCAGACAATGGCATTCTCACTGGCTTTGTACTTCGCCTTCCCTTTCATGCAGATGACTTGCACTCCACTGGTATTGAGGGGCGTTGGGATCCGGACCTGGAAGGCATGATCTGGTGAGTGGGGGCAAGGAGACTGCAGCCTGGGCACTCTGGGCAGTCTCAGACGGTCTGTCCCGGACCCCTTGGGCCTGCTCTTCTCTCTCACCCCCAGCTCAGGGCCCAGAGAACATCAGCCATCACAAGGCATCCTAGGCTAGCTCTCCAGTTTCTTGCTTTGAAGTACAGGTTCAAACACAGCTCCATAATCCACAATAGTCAGTAAGGAACAGGGCAGAGATCTCCATGCTGCAGGAAACTCGGCTAATGTTGGGAAGATCACCTCAGAAAGGATGCCAGGGTGGCCATGGCATTACAGCGGGCTCTGGACAGCCCAGCCTTGCAGCACTAAGCCTTCTCAGATGGGGAGTAAGCTGCAAAGCCATCCCTAGCCTGTCTTACACAGCTCACAGCCTGCTGCCCGTCTGACATTACCATCAGATCATGCAGACAGAACAAGAAATTTTCACAATGGCTGAGAAATTAAATGAACAGTTGCTGCAGAGATGGAATGAGACCCCTGCCAAGGTGGCTGTGCAAATGGTAACAGCTCCCACCTCCCTATTCTACAGCAGCTCCCTCCCACAGCACAGCGGCACCACACATCTGAGGGATACTCAGTTCACTTTTTTAGCCCTGTTCAAGCTTGGAGACTCATCTGTGAGGACTCCACTGCAGGGGACAAACTAGAGGCATGATTTCCAATCACAAGACACCATGGGTTTTTTTTCTCTTACCTCTATCTTCTGGGCCAGCAAGGAAGGTTTGAAATTTGATTTGATCACCACCTTCACTTCCAGCTTGGTCCGACCCACCTCCCGCACCAGTGGGATCACACGGAAGGGAAGGATAATGTCCTTAGTGGTTCGGTATCTGCAGGGATGGAAGCTACTGTGAACTCTGAGGAGGAGTTAACTCTTTACGGCCTCAAACTGTATCACCCTCCTAAAGAGACAGCCTCTGAATACAGCAAACAGCTTAGAAACATCAGCCAGAAAGGGAAACATCCCAGAAAGAAACAGCAGTTAAGATCTGTGCTGCTGTAGGGCAGCAACGGTTGAGAAATCTCAAGTCTCAAGTTTTATATCGGGTTCCTGCCAACAGCCCTGTTCAAGGACACCAGTTTTAAACACTAAAAACAACAGATACAGCAAGCACAGAAGTAATAAAACCCACATCCAACACTATGGTTGTGGCAAAGAAAACCTAACTATGCAGCTGAGCTTCCATATCTGTAACAGACAGATTTGTGGGACACCCTACAGATTCCACTCTGAAAAGGTGGTGGTAAGTGTGTATTTCTTAAGTGCTCAAGGGCTGCAAGTCTGCCTGGGAGCAGCAACACTACTGTAGCAGCAAGCAGATGCCAACACCAGCCTGTTCACACCCCATCCACAGTACCTCATGAGCTCAAATTCTCCATCCGGTGGAATGAAGCTGATGCTCCTCTCAGAATCAAACTTGCTGAGCCTCACACACTGGTGGAAAGTGCAGTCATCAATGGCAATTGACTGTTTGCCACTAAAAACACAAAACACAGTTAGAGAAGCACAAGTTGAAGCTCTGGTATCTTGGTGCAGTCAAAGTCTGTCCAGGCAGAAACTACTCTACAGAGCATGTTGCCATTGCAGGTGTCCAGGAAATGGGGAGGCAGGGAGAGATTTAGGGGACAGCAGCCTCTTGGCTCAGACTTTCCTTGTTTCACCACCACAAAAATCGTATTTCAGGAAGCTTGTTTGAAAGAATTTTCTCCTTCCTCTTCCCAAAGAGGAGAGAGCTTAGAAGAGCACCCTTCTGTCATAGCCAGCAACACAATGCTTGGGTCTGCCTGCCAGCAGCACTCAGTACTGCC
Organism: Falcunculus frontatus; assembly: GCA_013398115.1. NCBI lineage: Eukaryota > Metazoa > Chordata > Aves > Passeriformes > Falcunculus > Falcunculus frontatus. The sequence continues at coordinate 890,148 of VZRV01011021.1, read as the reverse complement.
AAGGCAACTCTGCCAGCCCAAGTCTTCTCACAGCACAGTTCAAAGGAGAGAAGACACTTTCCTGTCCACAAAGCTATCCCACTGCCACATAGCCAGGAAATGCCAGGTTCAGAGTCTTCCTGTTCAGAAATCTCTTCACAGCTGTTCATTTCCACACTGCTGGCAGCTGGTTTGATTCTGAACCAAACTGCCAAAACCACGATATTGTGACATACAAGTCTGTATCTCTCCTAAAAATCTACAGAGCTACCACCTGTCCATGTAGGCGCACCAGCCTAACCTGCCAACACGGAGCTTGTGCCAGGTACTAATTCCTGAGAATACAGGAATTATTGGTCCTAGGCCAACCAAAACCCCTCAGCTACTGAGAGGGACCAGAAGGCAGGAGTTACAGAAGAGGCAGCAGCGTACCACTACGGTATCTAGGCTGCCTCAACTGCTGGAAGCAACAGGACAACCATGCTAATATGCCAAGATAGTGTGAGTGCTACAGCAGGTTCAGCTGTCCTAGGAACCACCATTACCTACACAAAGGGGAAGCAGACTGACCCCAGGCTGACTGGCTGTCTAGTTACACAACCACCAGTGGTGTGGTTTGTGCTTCCAAAGGAGGAGTTAGTCTTTCCTAATCTGTTGCCCAGATGATAACCAATGTTAGCCAACTAATTCCTGTTTCTTTAGAAAACAGCTGGGAAAGTCCTCTGCCTATCACTGCTCCAGGTCTCAGGCAGCATTACTCAGGGTTGGCCTCGCCACAGTCTAGATCCCAAAAAGCAACTGGCAGCAGCTGTCCCTTTTGGTCACCTTGTAACTAAATGCTTCTGGAGAGTAACATCTCCAAGCCGGTGATGCCCAGTGGATAATCACAGCTGGAGAGAACCACCTACCAAGAATCCCTGTTCATCTTACTTCTGTAACTCAAAAAATAGCGTATTTACTGGCAAAGGCAGTTGGCACAGGAGCTTTGGGACAGTGTACTGACTCTTCAAGGCCTGTGCAGTTGACATTTTCACTAGAGTAAAACCTCACTGGGCCCATCAGCCACCTCAGGCTCATCCATTTTACTAGTTCAATTCAGGTACAGGAAAAGATGGCTTAAAGGTGACAGTGAAGCGATAGCTCTTGGCTTGGTTCTGAGAGAAAAGGCAACTTAACAGCTCAGCTCCGTTTACAGGAACCATCATGGAAAGTGTCTGAGATCCAAGTTACATGCACAAGTCACACGAAGCAAGAGACAAGGGGAGAGCAGAGTGCACACACAGGTGAAGCAGATTATCTACCTTCCCAATTCACTGGGGGTCAGCAAAAAAAAAAAAAAACAACCAAGAGAAATACAGATGAGTTGCAAATGGTTAGTGAGAGGAAAGTGGCAGTCCCGTTGCTTTTATCTCTTCACCCCAAGCAGGAAAGCTGGAGAAGGTGTAAGAGCTGTTTTCAGCTTCAGTGTAGGTACTGACTGAGGTGCAGCTGGGAGGGAGGGTAGCTGGGCTCTCAGAAAGGATGTGCCTGCAACTCACACTGCCACTGATAACCTGTAATCAGCAGGAGGGGCTTCCCCAGTTTTTGTCAGCTGTTCTACTTTATGGGAACAGTCCAGGTAAAGCAGGCAGAGGGATCCTTTCACTATTTCTTGGGAGCACTGCTACTGCTTTTATGATTAACAGCCTCTGCACTGAGGAGAACTGCTAGAGGTACAGATTCTGGGAAAATCTACCTTGGGGAAGTGTTTCCAGGTGCAGGAACTCTACACTTAAAACTATGTCTGAATCTTAATACTTAAAGAGCTGTAGAGAAGCCCTCTGTATTGAGGCCCTCGGGCTGCATGACAACTGATCTACCCAAATTCAGCAGTACCATCTGAAGGAAAGAAAAAACCCCAGCTTTTTGTCTGTCAGATCAGAAAAGCTATTGAGGGCTGCCCTTACATAGGAGTCCCTGGTGACAAGTGGTCACCAGGTCCAAGACCTCTTACCTCTTCCCCGTTTCATCCGCAGTCCCTTTGCCCTGTTTTTCAATGACAATCTTGTCATTCATGCCAAACTTGCATTCTGGCATTCCACTCAGATAACTCTTCATCACCACTCTGCCAGAGACATGGGCACTCAAAACCTGACCTGGTTAGAGAAGATCACAGTTCAGAACACCTACAAGAATCACCACTCACAAACTCTGAGCGAGAGAAGGATGCCAGCTCAACACCTCCTACTTACCCTGTGGGGACATTAAAAGATTCACACTCTCCAGCACATCAAGAAAGAGTTCATTGCGACGGTATTTGATTCCTTCACGTCTCCATCCAATCTGTCCAGTCACCTGGCTGGTGATCTGGGACTGCTCTTCCTTAGTCTGAAGGGGAGAAATGACATCTTAGACACAAATAAATTCCTCTAAATAAATTAAAATACTAAGAAACCTTGCTCTAAATCTACGAGCAAGCACTTGCCATTTATTACACATAAATGCTTTTGTCACTTAAGATACAGGTGCTGTCACACCTCGCATGATTTGGTCATTCCCTCCTAAGAACATCAAATTCTATGCCCAACCAAGAACTGGCCGCAGCAACAGCAGGGAAAGTTCCTCTGCTTTGTGAGGCTACATCTTAGTGCAGGGAGGCACAGGCTCCACCAACGGCACGCAAATCACGTCTCAGACTGTCACATCAATCCATATTAAGCAGAGAAGCTTAACATGGATTGATGTAGCAGTTCACACCCTTATCCAACATGAAACCCCAGGGCCACAAGAGAGCTAATCCCCAAGGCCTGTTTCTTAATAAGTGGAGTCATTAGAATTACATACCAACACTAACCTAACATGCATCTAACAGCACTCAGGCTCTAAGTCTCTGAAAAGCACCAAGGGTTGTGCTGAGAGGCACTGAGAGATTTCCTACCTGATGCTACAGGTGGGGTCCAGTCACACGCAGAAAGTCAAGAAGTAGGTGTATAGTAGCAAGTGCAGTGTAGACAGGGTTAACAGGCAAGCAGGTCAATAGCAAGAAAAGGGAGGAAGGGAGAAAGAGGCAGATTAGGCTTAAGGCTACCTGAGGACAGGAAAAAAGCAGGTCAGCTCTTTGTTAATTAGGTAGCTAATTAGCACAAACAAGATGAGGGGTTTTGACCTTTAGCTCCCTGCAGGAAACCCAGCACTCCAAGCAGTGAAATGGATTTTCAGACTTGGCCCATTATGGACAATCAAAATACAAGGTGGAGCAGAGGGAGAGACAGGCAAAATACCACTCCCAATAATGTTTCTATGCGGAGCAGACTCATGCTGGTGTTCCTAATGCAAATCCTGGACGTTTACCATGTCACGGATGCCCAGACTATGGGAAATAGCAGGCACTTTGGGTCCTGTATAAAGTGATATCCTTGTTAATTCTGCTCTTCCACAACAACTGCACAACATACAAGTAGGTTCTCCCACAGCAGCCCTTGCAGTGGGCCCACAGGGTGGCAGTACATGATCTCAGCTTCACACAGGCTCTTGCCACAGACTTGTCATTTCCTGAGCAAGTACAGCTCTCGTCATATCATCTAAGAGACAGAGTGTAACATACTCCTGAGAACTGCCTAGGTAAGTGCTCAATACAGTACACAAAGTACCTCTCTTGTCTGTCCCACAAAAAAAACACTGCCTTATCTGCCTTGTTCAATGCTTTGTTCAGGCTTTAGAGGAACACATAGATTTAATACCCAGTGCTCTGGCTTCCAAAGGGACACTGATCATGCAATGACATTCTCATCTCCTGCAACAGCACCAGTACCATGAATCTACACTTACTCTGCAAAGTCACTGGATGGATCTGGAAGCAGCTGCTGAAGTTGAGACCACCCAGCAGCATGAGTATTCCCTAAGGGAGGCACTGAAGGCACCTGGGTCTGGAATTTCTCAGGAGCAGATGCTTCCCAGAGCTGGACAATTAAGTCAGCTAAAGTGGCCCAAGAATACTCACCTTGTGCTGAGTTGCCAGCATGCTGACTAGGTTAAAGATAGCCAGCTACCAGCAGTTTCCTGGGGTCTTCCAGCTGGTGGCAGCCCTCTGCACACTTTAAAGAGTAACATCAGCATTTTAGAGCTAAAGAATATCTATGGTTTGGGGAAACACTGTAACTAAGAGCTGACCAACTCACACGCCAGAAATCACTTGGAAGGGAAGAAAATTACAGTGTACCTCTAGTTAATGAAGTCTGGACAAAAGCAGATAGGATCTTAAGAGTGAGAACAGTACACGAAGCACAGCTGCCTCAAGCCGTAAAAGCAAGGTTTAGCCTCTGTTGGAGGAAGATATCCAAGCCAACGGCTTCATCAGTTTTGCTGCAGGACATCAGCATAGCCTAGAGTCCTGCCATTTGAGTAGTGGGCTACTTCAAGTGTAGGGACTAGAAGTAAAACTACATTGCATACCAACACCTTTTAAAACCTGTGTGGCACAGCCCTCCATTCCCAGAGCACGTGGCTCTTTCCTTGGCAAGCAGCGCAGCAGTTTCAGACATACTTTCAAAGAGAAGAAAGCAGATTCCAAGATCACCTGCCCTGGAAAGACCACTGAAGCCATACAGGGAGGGCATTCAGAGCACAGCAGCTCAGTGCGCCTCAAATCTTTCATTGAGAACAAAGTCAAAAAGTCGATTTGGAAAGTCAACCATAAGTGGATTTTGCTCCTTAAATTCTGCAGGACACAAGCCCAAGGAAAGCATCATCAGGAACTAAGCAAAGATAGGGAACCATTCAGACCCAGATTTTGGTCCTGGGCACCTGTGTGAACTGGCTCTAATTAGGTCAATGAGGAGCTGAAGGCTACAAGTACCAGAGTAGGGAGCAGACAAGGAAACACGAAGGTACTGTTTCAACTGGTGCCCCTGCCAGCCCGTGCCTGCAACGGATTACTTCTGCTTTTTCAACTGGGCTGCACAAAATTCCAATATTGAGCAGAAGAACTGCTTACTTGTGTAAAGCTGAAAGCCAAACTCCTCTTTGTAAGGAAAGGACTAAACCTGCTGTTGAATTAAGCATGCTGCTGCGACAGTGGTTTGCACACAAACAGCACAAGACTTTGTTCAAACCAACAAAAGCAAAAAAAGAGCACAGGAAGGAAGTGAGGGTGGTGGTTAGTTTTGAGTTTTTCTAGGAAGAGGAGCTGACTCAGCTATCTTCAGTGCTGACTGCCCAAACTGTCACACTGCAGAAGGCCAGAGATTTACACAAGGACTCGTGATGGGGACTGAGACCGGATGCACTCACATCTGGCCATGGTGCAAAACAGTTTGCTGTTCTAGTGGGAAATATGTTGCTCAGGGGCAGCTTCTCTCTCACCTCCTCTTGAAATGCAGTTAGTCTTGCTACTAGATTAAAAGTTCAAAAAGGAATTCTCAGGAAATCAGTGCTGATGAACTGAGTTGAAACAGAGCCTGCAGAGACTCTGACCTCTGCTAACCGAAACAGGAACACTCACCATGCAGGCTCTTGTTTAGCCCTTTGCTTCTGTTTGTATCTGAGGCTGAAGCTTTAGTCTGCCACAGACTGCTTCAGTACAGACTCCCAGCTTTTTTTTTCCTGACTCATTGCTATGTAGGGGAGAGGACTGAGTTTTAGGCGAGGTCCTCATTACTGACTTACACAGCTGTGTCAGATGAAAAAGGTGGACAATATTCCTTGGGGACATGAGAAACAGACTATGAGTTTCCTCTGAATTCAGAGGTTGTGCATGAGTTTACAAGACAGGAAGCCTAGTTTTGAGGGCTGTATCTGGAGTAGGATTAGAACTAGTTTAAACACGTTCCCCAAACCAGTCCAATTAACCATCTTCTTCCCAACACATCCTTTATCTTCTAAGTCCATGTAAACTTTGTTGCAAGGGTTAATACTATGCTAAAAGCACAGCAGAGATTCTCATCTCTAACATAAGAAAGCTCAGGCTGTACTGACGCTGACCTGCAAGGATGTTACAGGCAGAGACAGAGCAACATGAGCTTCCTGACTAACAGCAAGATTCACAGGGCTGAAGAATACTTCATTATAAGGTAGGTATGAAATCCTGACAGCTCAAAGCACTGAAGGCTGGTGGAGAACGGACTTGCTCAGCGAGATTCACACACAAAAGAGTTACTGCTGGTTCAGCAGGTAGATTTGTTTATCCTCTCAGAAGCTGACATAGAGCAGAGCCTGAAGCCAGCAATCATTTACATGCAAGGGACTTATCCTAGCTCTGGGCTCTTCCTCCTGCATCTTATCATGTGCCAGGGAACATGAGGTAACACAGTGCAGGGACACCTAGAACAAGGTGCCACTGAGATACACCCCTGCCAGGATGTTCTCAATCTATTCAGGCACTCTCCCTCCATACAGGTCAAATGGTTAGATAGTAATTAACACCATACTCTCTTGAACGGGCTTAGAGAAAATTAATCAGCAGAGCAGTGCGGTACCCCAAATTCTTCTGATTACCTGACTCTTGATGCCTTGCTGAGTGATGAAAGTCTTCAGGGCCCCCGTTTCAGAGTTCTGAGGATAGCCAAAGTCCAGGATTTCTACAGAAGGGTAAAAGGTTAGTTCAGAGCTACAAGGTATAAACACATCAACTATGCTAACCATTCCTCCAAGGAGACAGGCAACTAGTGCAGATACTGCTTACATACTGAATTTCTGGATAAGTTGCTGTAGCATTCCTTACCAGGAGAAAAGAGTCATTCTTGCTACACTGAGTTCCCAGAGCAATACTTTGGAGTCAAGGGGTGATGGAAAACTGTCCAAGTGATGAATTTGCCAGTTTTTAAACACAACCACATCTCAGGACTAAATACCAACTAACCTAGCCATGTGCACAGGGCACACTGAGGAGTTTTTCCAAAAACATCCAAGGGACAATAGAGGGTTTATCCAACACCACAGCAATTTTATCTTTGCAGTTTTATTTTCTTTTAAAGTTTTGTTCTTATGAAGATGTAATAGAACCCAAAACAACAGCTGAGCAGTGGCACTGCAGGATGAGTGTGGGAGGGAAACAGATGTTAACTACACACAGTGCACTTAACACCTACTCCCCTCAAAGAGGAAGGGAACAATCCACAAGAGATTTAGAAGGGAAAGAAGACCACTAACACGATACTGAGCAACACCACACTGGGAGGTTTGATCTCACTGTGCCTGCTAGGAGACAGCACTGACTGACAAAAACAGAGAACAGGCAGTCTCTTGGTCTGCTCTGAGGGAACAGGGAAAACATCAGTCACTGTGACCCTTGGCTAAGAATCCCAGGACACACACATGTGGTGCCTTGTCTGGAAAACAAATTGAAACATAACTAATACAACGTGCTCATGATATGTGAAACAGGGGCAGCTCAAGGATAACCTCCACAAGCAGGCTGATATCAAAATCAGCTGAAGGGACACTATTATTAATCTATGGTGAAATTTGGAGCTGTATCAGGGGGGAGGTAGGGCTGGGACAGAGCACGTTGCGTTTTATTGATTTCCTTCTGCTCAGAATTGAGCCCAAAAGGCAACTTACTAGGGGCAGTCAACTTCAGCCTGGGGTGACTGCTATCATACACTGCTAGAGCCAGCTGAGCACTAGCCGGCCTTAGAGGCGCTACTGGCAGTCCTCTTCATACACCTCGGAGTAAGGAAAGTCCGACATCTACACAGGATCCCCTCAGAAGCTGAGCTCCAGTACCAGCTGTCTCAGTTGTACAAGCGCACAGCTCCCAACACTTCAGGGAAGTGAATCAGCACAAGGCTATGGGCTTGAGGTACCATCCACATTTGCAGTACAGGTGGCGTTAGAAAGCAGAACAAGTAATATTGAACTCTGCCACACACGTTAAAAATACTTCAAGGATTATTACTACATCGTGCTAAGCTAAGGATTTCAGAACAACCAAGTGCAATATGCCATAGTAGATAAGGGAGACATCTCACCATCCAGCAGCTCATAGATCAGCACGAAGTTGTTCTTTATGTTCTCCTCACTGATCTTCCCGAAGTAGGCAGTCATCACGTCACACATCTTGTAGAGAAACTCAAACACCATGGCAGCGTTGACATTCTGCTTGGTGACAGCAGCCAGCCAGATGTTGGAGCGCTTGACATGGAAGAAACTTGTGCGGGCGATGTTGGTGACAGGCGAGCGCACCTGCTGCCGTGCGTGGATGACATTGACGCGGAAGGCGTCCACGGCATTGCGCCTACGAGAGCACCACCAAAGACAAGTCAGCACAGCGAATGTGAAACCAGCTGGCTGCACAGTTCTGTTTATGCCATTACAGTCAGACACTGAACTACACACACCAAGCTCACCTAGGAAGGGTGCCTGGGGATGTCTCTAAGAGGGACAAGTGAAGGCTCTGAGCAGAATTAGACACTAAATTCTGCACAAGTTCAAGGAGAGAGAGTGCTACTGGTCTCTAGGGAGCTTTGGACCACAGTGTAACTGTAGTCAAAAGGAGAAGCAAACCTCCATCTGGAGTAAGATGGCAAAGAAACTTTCCCTTGAGTTAATTTTGACAGCACTCCCAATTGATTGCCGTAGCTGGAAACAAACACATTAGCAACTCATGGCTTGAAGAGTCCAGTTTTGACCAAACACCTAATTATTGTCTATTCTGCATGCCCAGGCCTTCACTGTCTTACCCCAAAGCAAGCTGTAGTCTCTCAAGATACGTGTCAACGGCAGTTGCTCCCAGACATACAACTAAGGAAGAAACAGCAAAACTTGCCCGGGTCACCCAAGAGACATCAGTGCCCAGGTACACTCCAGAAGGGAGCTTTAGTTCTCAGATCCACCTCACCTCCATACCTCACGCACCTTGGAGGGCAGGCTCAAAGCAGAAGGAGAATTAGGACCACCCTTGGCTTTCCAGTTACATGTCACCTCAAGACTGCTCTGCTTCAGAACAGGTGTCTTGCATCCAGACTCAGAGTCCCCAGAGTGCAATGTGCCAGAAGTACTGCATGGTCCAGGACCATTTACAGTCAAGGGTTCTGCCCAGTGCTGAAAAAGTGCTGTGCAAGCCACCCACAGGTGCTGCCCTCTTTGATCCAAACTATCTATACACTAGCAACAGGGAAAAAAGCCCTCCTTGCTAAACAGGGATTAAGAGTGACATTCTGGATGCCAGCTCTTGCACACCGGTCTCCTTATCACGTAACTACAAGTCAGAATAAACTTCCCAAATTAAGTCCATCAATCCTGAGAATACAGGAAGGAAGCCCAAGTGCTTTATACGACAAGACCAAAACTTAAAGCAACAGTCTACACACAAAGCCAAGACTCATTTAGTCGTGCTTTATTACTCATACCCTCAGACACTCTGTAGAACAGGGGGTCTGACTGCAGCATCAAGGCCATGGTACTGGTTATGCAGAAACATGTTTGAGAGCAGACAGTAATATCATCCTTGCAAGCAAGGATACAGGCATACAAATGCTTGTAAGCACTGAGGGTTGTCAACAATCCAACAACACACAGTTCCAAGTTAAAAAACAAAGGATATTCAAAGGAACATATGCTACCACAGCAGGTGTTTGCTCCTTGAAGGTCTGGGGACATATGTAGAAGTTTCATCAGTAAACATGCTCCCCCATAAGCAAAATTCTGGCTTTTGAATACTTCTCAGGTTTTATTGCTCCAGAAGGTTTGCAAGTTGGAGTTAAATTAATATTTCATTTCTACTTTAGTTTTTCCATAAGAAAGTAATTTAATCTACTATAAAATAACAATATCTAAAAGCCCCAGTCCTCCCCTCCAGTAAGCCTTGCAAGAAAAATTCAGCTTGTTCTGGAGCATTAGCCCTCCCAGCTTCAAGTTCTAACCCACTAGAAGTAGCACCAGAACCAGTCACCAGACTGGCGCACACTGGAGGAGAAGCCTCAGGTCAGGGAGGCTTTGCTAGCACACCAGGTGCCCACTGTGCAGTGCCAGTTTTGGCCTACCACGCGTCTCTTACCTATTGCTACAGCAGCCAATGAGATGGGATGGACAGAAATGGCGCCAGCGGAGAAAGGAGGAGTGACAGCAACAAGAGAAAGGGTTAGAAACACACACACAAGGCACAATGAATCCAAAGAGATAAGAAGAGACCAAACAGCACCCCCTCCCCCTGCTCCTTGGCACAAAAGGCCAAGGTGGTATTGGATGGACAGTAACAAGCTACAGCAGCAATGAAGCCCTCGCAAGGTTCAACACTGACATGCCATGGTCAGGCTGTCAGCATAGACAGACTTGTGTTTGGCTGAACTTTAGGGCTAACTGGGCATTTAGTCCAGGTGAGCTGCACCTGTATCACATCAGTGATACCCAGTCTGCTCTGCTAATACAGGTAGCAGGTCTTGGTGTGGAAAAAGCCCAAAGCCTCAACCAGAGGCATCACCTGGGGACTGCAGAGTATCAGGTATCTTCTTCTCAGTCTGGCTCAGGACAGGGCTACAAGTCTGGGTGGGAATTTCTATGACAGTACTTCTCATTGGAAGGTGTTTGGGTCGATGCTTTCTGGTTTGGTCCAGCCAACAGGAAATACAGCAAGTTTGATAGAGCTGGAGCACATCTGGAGAGATAGGGCACATCCTGCAGATTCAGACACTGCTCTATCCAGCTTGCACTTTTTCCTTAAGGATCAAGAGCCATGAAGCTGACGTGATGTATTAGAAGCTCAGAAACCAAACACCTATTAAAGTGCATGCAGTTTGTCATGTAAGCTGCTCAGTTTCAAATAGCTTAAGTTTTATTACATATCTGCATTCTTAAATGCAGGTAGGTTCCCCAACGACTAAGTCACTGAAGAACAAGGCACTTGAAAATTACAGCAGAGCCCTCCATGGTATCCTGAATTAAATGCATGGTGTTTTGCCTTTTATTTTTTTTTTTCTAATAAGGCTGTTTATACATGCAGCTAGCTGCTGTATGGACAGATGCGCTACATGCACCAAAGCCATTCTAAGTCGCAAGCAAAGAATGTTCAAGTTTTGTGGTACTTCTGCTTTTAACAAAGTCAAAAGAAGGATATCGTCATTGTTTGTCACTTTGGTCGTTACATCTGAGCTAGCATGTGCTTTTTAAAGACCTTGAACTGTGAAAGGGGAGGTGTTCTCATAACCACAGATGATCTTTAATATCTCCCAACTCAAAAATTGAGGCTTCAGAATGCCAAAGGCAATGGCCAAGACCAAGGAGTCTTACGGGTCAATCACCCATGAAGACAGGGAGTAGTTATGCTCGTTTCCTATTCAATTACTTCCCAACAAGCAGGGTGGGTCCGGCCGTCAGCACTTCAGAACTACTACTTAGGAACTCTGAACTGTGTAGGTATGCTAGAAGTCTATTACTCAGTTGTTTGGTTAGAGACAGAACTCCTACAGAGTTGAGTACAAGCTACAGTATCATGGCTATTCCTTTCCCTACCTCCCACTGAGGGTTATGATATTAGAAGCTTTTAAGCAGACCTGACATTAACGCTAATGTTCAGACTTGGAAACTGAAAGACTCTCAGTTTCTTGATTACAGCACAAGATAAGACACAGCCACTTTGTAACAACTTTTTCTTGTAAGGCTACATGTTTAAAAAAATTCCAGACCAGTACTGAAGGCCTGTTTGAGAAGAAATCCAGCACCTGGGGGAGCAAGCTCGGTTAGCAGCCAACACCAGCTCCACCTAAGTCACAAGACTGACACTTTCACAAGAACTGAACGGATGATTTCACTCAAGGGAACACCAATTCTTCAAGTCCTAGAGAAAACACTAGAATATTTTTGGCACTCTGCCAACTGAAAAAGTTAAGATAGTATCAAGCAGGAAATCCCATTTTCTAGCTTTGTCTGGCCAGCCAGCAGGAAGTACTTTATCACGTACTGAACACAAGGCGCTCACTTTGTAAGAGAAATGAGCCAAGATAAAAAGCAATAGAAGATCACATTAAAAATACCTACTTTGTTCCCCAGTTTACATCTCCACAGCCATAATGCCATTTAAATTAAAAGGCCTTCCTGAATAAACATCAGTTTGAGAACAATCTTTTACGTGTTTCAAGTTTGCAAACAACAAAAAAATATTTTTGCCAGAAACTGCAGCGAAAGTGTCCCTAGCTCCCACTTGAAACATTCTCGGAAGTTACCTATAATCCAGACCAGCTTGGCTCAGTCACTGTGATACCAGCTTTACAAAGTCAATCCTGTCATAAGAATTGCTGTAAAGAGCTTCAGCTAACAAATACTGAAGACTGATGAGAGTTTGTAGAAAAGAGACAAAACAGTAGAAAAGAGGGAAAACATCATAACCACTGGCTTTCTGCTTGAGAAATACAATGCTTCCTTGGCTCAGCTATGTGTGGAAGTCCTGGAATAACTCAGTCAACCTTAGAACAGCTACTTTGCCTTAGCTGACCTAGAACAAGCCAAGAGACTTAAAAGCTCATTAGGTGAAGCCTCATTAGAGACACTGTGTTGACTATTCCCTTGATGAAACAGTACAAGCCTTGACTAGCTAGTAGTTCTACCTCAACTTTTAACCTTCACTAGACAATCTATAACCAGAAGGGACATCCTCTTCAGACCAGAGCAGTCTGAAGGCAGACTGCCTTCACAGTTTTTTGTAATTTATGGCAACAAGTTATTTCACAGAACATGCTACCATTAGTCATTGTGGAGACCTGGTACAAATTACTTTTTCCTAAACTGGCCTGAAGGCTCTCTCTCACTGAACTTTGAATTAGCACCTACCACAGCTCTCCTTCTGTTAGCTCTGTCTTAACTCTGCCAACTTAATTACTAACTTCCACCTAATGCCTGACACTAATGAAAACCCACTAGGAAGAGTACTGTTGTGCACAAAACCCTTAAATTTAAGGTTTTCAGCCCAAGCAGCACCATCACTTACGGTTTTCTACAGCACTATCTACTGCCTACAAGACACCATATTTTTAGTAAGATACCTTCTGGGAATTAGCAGCCTAAGGATTGCACTGATCCAGTCTAAGTGAGCATCATAGCACTTGGGGGAAGTGCAACAAGACACCTACAACCTACTGAAGGTTTTCAGGGCTTCCCACAACTTTAGTTACCCAATGAATGTAAGCTTTTCACACACAAGGCTGCCTTACAAAGCTGGGGGACAGAAAGCCAGTTGTAGGAGTACGGTCATGGTTGCTATGAGACAAAACTTTCCAAGTTGCAGATAAAACTTTCCAAGACCACAGTCTCCTGCATGCCTGTACTTGATGTTACACATCAGTGCCTGAAACTAATTCAGAGCCCTGACTATAGTGTGTGGCAGACAGTTCTCACATTACTGCCCCTGTAAAGTTTAGTGATTACAGTGAGGTAGGCTCCCACAGTGACAGTCCATGTTGCTGAAGCATTTGGAATAATGGCCAGATCTCCACCATCCAAAAGAAAGTCCCAGGTTTGGCTGCAGGCCATCCTTCACTGTAGGTGACCAGGGATTAAACTTCTTTTTTCTAAGGTAAGCCTAGAGCAGCAAGTTGAGTTGCAGTCTTACATGCATGCACAGCTAATGCAGAACAAAGCAGCTCTGGGTTGTTTATTGCACCAAAATGAGACAAAAATGCAAAGACCGGGGATGCAACAGAAGCACTTACCCGATGTCATCCCGGTAGACACGAGAGATTAAAACCTCTCCTTTGTGATTATAGATGAACAAGCCTCCGATCATGATGGAACTTTAGTCTTCACTTCCCATGTTGCTTAATACCTGAAGCAAGAAAGAGCATACGTTAGCAGGTTGTACAGAAACAATTTGTAGCCGGGATTAAAGCTTAAAATTGGCACTGAAACAGAAGCTGGTTTACTTTTCATTCTGAAAATCAGCATGGACAGATCAAGCCTCAAGGACAAGTATCCAAAACATATCCCTTGAATGTGAGAAAAAAGAGAGGCCTGGAACTACAAGCAAATCAAAGACCTCTTACTTCTACTATAAAGACTCCCTAATGACTGAGATACAATCATACAGATACAATGAGATACAAGATACCAGATGCAATTCATAAGTCTTTCTGCATGCAGGTCACACAAATATCTGAGATGTCACCAAGCCTATCACTACATGACAGGGGGTTCCTAGCAGCAAGTACACCTCTGTTTATTACCACTTTTACATAGTTTTTACACATCAGTGTAAGAGCCTTTGCTAATCTCTAGCAGCCATATCAAGTCACACTTCAGAATTCAAACTGAGAGCCATTTGGCTACAAGGTACCAGTGAAGTGGGAGGTCATAGTCACGACCCACTTGAACTGGGAGATAGTCCCTCAGAAGCTACCTTCCTAAACTGCGATTTTTTTCTCTTTCTTCAAAGGAAGATTGCTTTGGAGAGAGCTATAAAGCTGGTAGACATTACTGATACAGAAGACTTTTTAAAATATACAGCTACTTCACCAGATCCCATTCCCGGAGTCTTATGCACTCCTACTCGCTTAAGTCCAAGATGTAATACCCACAGCAGCAACTGCTTGGTTGGCTTAGTCCCAGGAAGAGAGCTGCAACTGTGACAGGGCGCGCCTTGGGGTGATCCCACAGGTACTGCTTAGCTTGGGCACTGCAGAGCATTAGATAACAACCATCTCCACACTGCTGTTTGGGTGGGTTAGCCTACACCCACTGGTCTGGGCTGGGTGAAAAGGATAGGGAGAGGCTGACCTAGAGACAGACTCTGACAGTGAACCGATATGTGTCTGCTCAGGAGTGCTGCAGTGACAAAGTTAAAGTGACCCAGCCTCAGATCATCTCAGAGGTCAGGAAAAAAGAGAATACAAAAACAATACACACATCAGAGGGACTAAAAGACTTCTGGACTATCAAGAGTAATGTATCCTCCAGAAGTTACATCCAATAAACTATAGTAGCTGCCCACTTGAAGGAACTACTGCAGACGCAAGTTCTGTGCTAAACCAAGGTTTATAGTGCAGCCACTAATTTTAATTTCAGCAAGACAAAAAAGAAATTTTAAATTTCCTAAGCCTTTACACCAACATTTTTAGCTACATCTAGTGAGTCCTCAAAGAATAACACTTCTCATACTTCTCTGCTACAGGTCTTCAGCTTCCAGATGGCTACTTCTGTTTATTAAAAGGAAAAAAAAGAGCCAAAAAGTTAGTTGTTAAGTCAAAATATAAAGAGACAAGCAGTTTTCCCAAAGCTCAGTAGTGAGCTTTCTGGCTTTTATTCCCACACTCTGCTGGTCAAGTATCTCTGGCTACTATCGGGCTGCCTTCTGCCACTTGTCAGCGGCTTCCTGTGGCACTGTCACCAACATTTTTTCATGTCTGAGACTCCATCTAGCACAGAAGAGCTTTTCAAATATGTTTTCTTCTATTCCCAACTGTAACACTTTATAACTTCAGGATACCAGTATTTCATTTACTTCCAGGATAAGTCTCTGTAACCAAACCTATTAAGACAGAGGCAGCACACAGTCCACTGTCACACAGTCCAAGATTCCCATGTAGTTAGAGTGGGAAAAGCCTTTTGTGGCTGCTCACTGTCTCTTGACCAAGGCTACAAACTGTAGTGGCAGCAATATCAGCATCCCCACAGCAGAAGACAATCTCACTGGTCAACCAAACAAACCCAATTGCTCAGACTTAAGAAGTGGCTGTACCACAGACTCACAGCTACTTACACAAAGCACACATAGCTCTAACAGGCATGAAAAGGCCATGGAGAGGTAACGTGCAGAGCTGGAACCCACAACATGGAGAATTGAACACAGCTGCCCAACAAGACAGGCAGATGCTGAAACATTTGCAAGGTCATTCACACAGGCCAAACCATGAAAAAAATGAGAAACATTACGACAGTAAAAGCAACTTGCTACCCACTCTAGAAAATTCTTTCCTATTTACTGGTTTTTTCATCCCAGATAAGAAACAAGCATGTATTTTCAGACTGCTACAGTGCTGGCTTCCACATTCAGATATGGACTATTGCAATCAAAGGTGAAGAAGAGCTCCTGCATTCTCTTTAAGACTTGCATTGTGTAGAGCAGCTTCCTGGAAGCTTATGCAACTGGGCAAAGCTGGATCATAAGAATCCTACAAACCCTTTCCAGAAGAATCCTAGAAAGCACATCCTAGTCTTAAAAAAAAAAAAATAATCTCCCCTCTTGGGTTTTAATGCTGCTTAAGTTATTTGTTTCACTATTTTTAGTATGAAGGAAATGTCTGCTTTGATGAGCAACAGGATCAGACATGCAGCATACACAAGGCAAAGGCTCTTGCCAGCATGACAAGCCAATCACTTTCTGAAAAAGCCTTGATTTGAATATTTACTAGATTACTATAAAGCATGTAGAAGATTGCTGATCAAGCTTTGCATTGGAAATTAAAAGCCTTCTCTTAGGAAGATCTACAAACTTTAAATGTTGACTGAAATAATGATGCTGTGCTTTCTCATATGTTAGGTTAGAATATATTCTGTAACAGCTTTGCTGAAGTTACAGGCAAAAAAATCAGCATTTTTAATTGCATCACAGTACCAGGCAGCAGAGTCAACTGCTTCCTCATCCTACATGTTAGTAAAAACATGCTAGTTGGAGAGTAGATAGACAATGATGCAAAGGCCTTCAGTCTTTAAAAAATTCTTCATCTATGCAACAAAATGCTAGGCTTCTTCCTTATACAAAATATACGAGGAGATGAGTTCAAGCTCCAGACTTCCCATGCAAAGTTAGCTCCTGGTTCCACCTTCATTGGCACATTTGAGAGCTGTATTGGTTCATACTGCAGAGCTATTGCTCAGTGTCTTGTCTCCAGTGTTGCCCACAAAGGGACAGTCAGGTAACAGAACAGGTCAAAAAAACCACTCTCCAGGAGATCCTCCTGCAACAGTTTGTTTATTTTAGAGCTCTGGATGGATCTCTTAAAAAATATTTGCCCAGCTTCCTCTCATCAGCAGCATCCCAGGGCAAAAACAAACAAACAAACAAACGAAACTACAATTTTTTGTAACAACTGTACAAAATACATTCCTTTTTGTTTTAAGCCTCCTTTTTCTTCCTTCTTCCAGCTTTGTCTAGCGGCCTCCAGTTCAAGTATAAGAAGAAGCAATTAAGAACTAGCCCCCATACTCTATCTCCAGGACACTCAGAATTTTTCAAATCTCCTTTCCACCACGCCTTTTCCAGAATGAGATGTTCCCACCTTATTCAGTTGCTCTTCAAAGAAAAGTTGCTTTATGCTTTCGTCATTCTCGATGCCTTCCTCTAAACACTTCGCTTCTGGAAGTAAGCACAAAACTGCACAGGTTGTTCAAAATGTAAGCAAAGCACAATACAGACAATATGATAATCATACATAGCCCACTTCCATCTTTTCCTAGTGGTTCTCAGTATTTCACTTACACTTCCAAACTACCACTCAGCAAGAAGCTATTTCATCATCTGTCCTAACTCCAGGATCACACTGAAAACACATGCAGTATAAACCCCTTGCTGCACTTCCATCTAACAACATCAGAGAACAAGGAAGTCTCAACTACACAAGGTATTTAACACAAATATAAGCAGATCTCCCTTGTCTGATCAACTTCCGCAGTTCAGCATCTTGAAGAGTTCCACGCATCATAAGCATAGACAGCACAATGGCATCCACACAACTTACAGCAAGCTCAGTTTGGTGCAGGACTGCTCTGTCAGCCTTCACCAAGCTTGCCCACGATAGGAGTTCAGGGAACATGGACAACATTCCAGTCTTTTGCTCAAACCTTGTACTACATCCCTTCAAGACACAAGATCAGAGTGACTACACACCCTCTCTATGACAGAATTACTTCATTCAGCTAATGGAAGCATGTCCACACAGCTGCAAACTCAAGAGGTGGAATAAGTAGCCCAGAGATCTATGAACAGAGAGGAAAGCTATACAAAGGGCAGAATGCAAAAGAAAGTTGCTTAAAGCTCAGCAAAAAGAATGGCTCTTTAAGATGACAATGGCTATCCTTGAAGTGGCTGCAGTGAAAATAAGCCTGCTTTGTTTTGATCCTCCTATGTGTTTCAAGTTCCACAGATAGTCCTTTCAACTATTTCAAGGTTACATTGTAACTAGAATGAGGATTTTAGTGGGACAGTTTAGACATAGTACAATCTTCCACATATTTTAAAATAATTAGTAGTTTTCTTTACAGATCAGCTCTGGAAATGAAAGATCCTAGTGCTTGCAGTGGTTAAGAACAGCAGGGAAGAGGGCTGAAATTAATCTGAGACTGACATTCAGTGACTCATGGCTGCTGGAATCAGAGGGCCTTAGAATAAAAAATCCAGCACAGGAGATGGGTTCATCTGCTCCCTGTGCATTAGTGACATGACTCAGAAAGCATTGCTCAACCAGCTTTCAATGACTCATTCTGCTCCGCTCCACAGTCAGCCTTTTCTGGGGAGCTTGCTCTACACTGCTTCTGAGTTTCCTCAGCCTAATATCTCTCACTGTCAGACACAGCTTAAGAGCAAAGCCCACCACTTCTTCAACTGTTTACCACCAAGTGCCTGGAAACCAAGATGACTCTAGCTGAAACCTTTGGGTTAATGATGCATCAACTGCATTTTCAGAACTTTGCAGCTCCTCTCCTTCTGTTTCACTAGCTTGAACATATGGCAACCTGCTCCACACTGGTAGCTACAGCCCTGTTTTCTACTTACAGTATGGATGGATTTATTCTAGTTAAGGTACCGGGATGATCCACATGTATGTTGAATTCACACCAGCTGGTGAGTAATCACCTTAATTTAGGAACAACAGCCCTCTTCCAATACACTCCGCATTCTTCAAGCAGCTACCGGGGTAGATGTAACATCTGAATGCAGCTCCCACAAATACCTAAGGCCAGTAGGCTTCCTACCCTCCTGCCAAGTGCTCACATTCCCATATACTTCCATTTCAACCCATAAATAGAAAAGGAGCGTGAAGGGCATCATAGACAGACCACGTATTTATCTACATGCTTATAAACCCACCAGGAGTTAAAATGACATGGAAATGACTTTTCAGAATGCCTTTTTACTCAAGTGAAGATGAGAGCATTAAAATATACCTTTAGAGCAACTGTGGCAAAGTTACACCATTAAGACAACGAGCTACAAAAAAAAAAAAAAACATGTATAGAAACAAAGGCTGGGGTGAAGATTTTAATGCATTTCAGTGGTTACATAACAGAAAAGCAGCAGGATTAGCCAGGCCTAGAATGACTGACATGGTAACATGCACTTTCCTAGGAATCACTCATAATTGCCTCACATCATGTCTCAGTGCCCCACTGTGCAGGGGATGTGCATTAAACAGCCCTCTCTCAAACCACCAGGATATGCTGGATGAAGCCCCAGAAGTCAGTCTGCAGGAGGTAAGCTGCAGACTATAACCAAGTCTTTCCAGAGAAAGATAAAGACACAATAAAGCACAGTATCTGAAAACCTGCTTTTGTCCACTGATTCTATTGTAGATGGAAAATGCTCTGCTTATTAGGTCTGACCTAAAAACAGGTGGTTCCCCAAAAGTCAGACTTTGTCCTTTCAGGCCTACATTGTGCCACCCACTTGGAATGCATGGGTGAAGTCAGGAGCACAAGGTCAGGCAGCAGGATCCTGTTGCTGGACTGTCAGCTTCACATATCGTGGGATGCAACAAGTGGCTGGACTGGGAGCTACCGAGTGAGATGATGCGCTAAACCTGCATTTATCAAGTGGAGATACAGCAGCTCCCTCCTGCAGCCTGTGAGAGCCCAGCCTTCCTCTTCCATTTCCTCTTCATCAATTCTGACTTAGAACAGCTGTAGAAAAATTAACATGCAGCATAGAGCTTTCTTAGACTAAACAAGGCACACGTAAGGAATCAACTAACCAGCAGAGTTTGTTCCCTCTGCAGCTGTTCGTATCTGCAGCAACTCTTTCAGAACCACCACAGCACACAGTACCAGTGCTGTAGTTTCTGCCCAGTGCATTAGCCTCCCATGGTCTCTCTACCAGAGGAGCCACAGCATCACACCAGCAGTAAGACACAACTGCAGTATCAGTCATCTGCTCATTAGGGTATGAAAGACTAAGCTGAATTCTAGCCTAAATCCCAGATACACAGATATTCAAATGAGTGATTTTCTCCAATACCTTCGTCCTATAACCTGAGGTCTTTCACATGACACCACACAGACCATTAACCCTTCCCCGCACCAGCGGAGACAGTGGTAGCTTCAACCTACACCACAGACTTTGGAACACAGTTCTCTGCCTTTTGTAACTGTATTTGCACAAGTAAAAACAAAAAAATGAACAAACACACAAACAAACAAGCTGATCTGCTCAAATTTGTTGCTTAGGAAAACCAGTGAATTTTTAGTCAGTTTTCTGCAGTGGTAAAAGGAACATGGCTGCAGTAACTCCAGTTTCACATCCAAGGCAAGAGATACTTGCTCTACCTCTGAAAGAATGAGGAACTGTCTAGAAGAAACGTGTCACTGGCAGTGTAATGTGTCTACAGCCTAATAGTACCGAAGTCACCATAAACTGTGGGTTTATATTGGTATTTCTGCCTCAGGAAAGCACAAATACACTTCTTTGTATCCTTCCATGCCAGCTTCTCAAAGTCCAGTGTAGGCAGAAGCTGAGGAACTCTTGAGCCAGGCCTGTCTGCCCTCATGGCATCTGCTCAGCAAATCCTGTGTCCTCTCCTCAGAGGTGCAGTGGTGACATAGCAGCTCAAGAATAACTGCTCAGGAGCAATGTGACTGCAGCAGTTCTTATGCTGCCCCCAACAACATAACTACAATTTCACATTATCACCCCAGCACCAGAATTTGATGAGCACCAGTAGCATCACCAGTGAGCACATCTGTCCATTCATTTTAGGAGGCAACTTTGGAATCAGCTGTATTTTCTCAAGCCAGCTGCGTGGGCAATATTCTTACCACAGAGATACCTGTCCTGGCACTACAGGTGGGGAAAATAAGCCTTCAACCAGCCATTGACAGAGCAAGACACTAAAACTGGATGAGCAGAGCTCAGGGACTGCTGCTCACCTGCAGAGCCCTTTTGGCTACAGCTCCACTGTGAGACAGGCCATGAGCTTCATCCAGTTTCCTGCAGCACCAAGTACAGGGTACGAATAAACACAAGTTGATCAGCAGTTAGCCCAAGACTCAGCTACTCGGACTTTGTCACTCCCATTAAGGGGCTGGAAGTTTCCTACAGCACAGATATCACTTAGTTTGAATGCAAACAGGAATGCTGATTTCTGTAATCTACAGAGCACATCCAGGAAACAGCAATCACAAGTCAGTTCATAAGCTGGTGTAAAGCAACCAACCCCTTTAGTAGTCTATTAAAAGACAGTTTGGGTCCTGACTTAACAGTAAGTAAGACTTCTGTGCATTAATGAGCTTATCTAACTAAGCAGTTCAAGGTACATTAGCTGCTGAGTTCTCATCCAGGAAGAAACCAGGAGAGGTATTGAAGCTCTTGAGGGCAAATCACCAACTGTAACCATTTCTGCATTCCAGAAATCAGTATGATCTTGGACAAGTGACAATAGTTGAAGCAGGAGGGGGATTAGTCAGGCTGCTCTGGCAAACTGGAGTTGTTGGGAAAACCCATCCTTTCAGGCTAGCGCTAGCCATTATCAATACAAAAGACTTAAGGCTCAAAACAATGCCATCACCCCACCAGCTAATCCGAGCACCTAAGCTTTGCTTAGAGGGCTGCATTAGCCCTCCTTCCAGGAGGCCATGGGCCGCTCTTGGTTTTAAACAAGAGTAGCTGCAACCTGGGGAAGACAGGCTGCATAATATACTTAAGGGGCATACCCTGAGCTAAAGAGCTCCTGAGATAAACCCATCAGTTTCAGAGAAACTGTTCCTATTTTAAACCCAATCCCATAAATCCCCATAACCAGTGGGCAGGAAGAGAAGCACGTTCTCTTACCAGGCTCTCCTCCTACAGCCCACTTCTGCGTGCCATACTGCACGCAGCCAGTCTGAAGAGTAACGAGATAAATACTGACAGGGAAACACAAGCAGCTCCCTTACTCCAGTATAACATCACAGGTACAGCATTTAACACACCTCTCCTCTGTATTTTGAGCCCAACCTTATGTGAACAGCCCCAATGCCTTCTTCTATTTCTACCAGCTCTACCAAGGCATTTCTGAAGTCAGTTTGAACTGCTTGCTTTTTACTCTTGAGCTAGAAACCTGAACAGTGATTTGCTTCCTATGCGTCTTCTACTAGAAGAGGTTAGAGGCACAGAGGGGAGTTTGAGTAAGAGCTTGTATTCTGCAGACCACTAATGGTCTAGGTGCCCTTATATGTCAGAGCTTTTCTCTCTCTACTCTTACTGGAGAGCAGATAACTGCATTTCATATTCTGTGCCTCTGCCTGCAAGCTTTTAGCTGAGCTGCCGACCTCCTGCCAAGATCAAAATAATACATGACTTGCCAGTAACTTTTGACTCAGAAGGTCACTCACTAAAGGAGAAGCAGACTCTGCCTCAAAAACCAATTATATTTTGACACCACAGGCTGTACTTCTGTCCATCCTTCAGTTAGCCCCAAGAACAGCCTTTAAATACTCTAATGGTCTTCAGCAGAATAAGCTTAGAAAACCAGTGCAAGACATGGTGCTGCAAAAGACCGTCTTGGCTATACCTTTCCTTGATGCAGGGATGAAGCAAGAAAAGTTTAACTAGTGTCACAGGAAGTTTCTTTATAAAGCTTGTTTTGTTTAGAGACTGTTCCTGCTCCATCGAAAAAAAAAAAAAAAAGATAGTATCAAACTGGAATGCATTTCCAGTGCCCTGTGTTTCAAAGAACTCAAGATGTAACCCTTCACAGCCTCAAGATTCAACTCTCCAAAAGCCAGGACTGTGCTCTTTCGGGAGGAGGAAGCTGCCAGCCATGATACCTTTCAAAGACATCCCAATGCTCTCCCTGGAACATGGCCACTCTGCAGCCCAAAGAACACCAGGTATCTCTGTCACTAGATGTCAGTAACATGGCATTTCCTACAGAAGAGGAGTGATGCCTCCCTTCTGACAGGAAAAATATGGAAGTAGACAGTTTGGCAGCATCTCTTCAGATGGGAGATTGTCCCCCCAAGCAAAACTCACAGGGACACACAGAGCTTTTACTATAGGAAAAAATAGTAGCTACAGCTCTGACAGCATTCGAGCAAATGTTGCCCAACCAAACACCACATGAGCCCATCTACAGTTAGAAGCCTGCAATACCTAGACTTCCAAGCCACAGAAGCCATCCAGACTCACCTATCTGGGCAAGTTCCAGGCTCAGATTTTGGCAGCCTGAGGCTAAAACTTGATAGCAGCTTTCTCGTACTAAAGCAAGCAGAAAACAGATCATGGACTCACACAGCTTACGGAGAGAACACTAGATCAAAAGCAAGTCATTTCCCGGTGGGGAAAGAAGTCAACTGAACTGGGCGATAAACACAGGCTGTGCTTCCTGCAGTTTTATTGAATCCAAAAACCTAGTCTTGGGAAGAATGAATGTGGAAATCCATGCAGAAGAGCCGCTGGATAGGAGCCTGCTTTAAACCTCAGAATAAGCAGTTCAGCATCAGCAGCGCTGCGTTCTGCCTCAGCAGGTTTTCCAGGGAGGAAGCAGAATGCAAGCCATGACCTAGCTAATTCATGTTTGGATCAGTAGTGCAGGCAAATAATTTTCGGAGAAGTTCCAGCCCGATCCGACTGCAAAAAACCTTTGCTCAAGCTGACCTGACGCATCGGTGCCGGCCTTCCTGTGCCACACACAACCCGACCCTGTCCCCACCCTCCCCCGGTGCAGCACCGCAGGGCTACCACACAAGTATTCCAGGCAGAGAGCTAATTAACAGCTACTAATAAACCCCCTGAGCCCCAAGCAATGTACGAGCGAATGATGGGGTCGCCCAGCACCCCCTCAGTGGAAGCTGAGGAAAAGCCCTCCCGGGCTGCCCCGCTTCCCTCCCTCCCGGCTCCGGGAGCACTCCCGCGCCCCTCCCAAGGGCAGCCGGCGGGACACCTCGCCCTGCAGCCGCCTCCCC
>VZRV01011021.1:831405-865860 GCA_013398115.1 Falcunculus frontatus | reverse complement strand
TAGTCTCTGGCGGGGCGAGGACGGCATGGCAGCTGCGCTCAGCGAGCGGCTGGGCTCGGGGTGCGCCCGGGCAGGAGGCCGCGCTCGCCATGCAGAGTCCTGAGGTCGCCTCTTCCACAGGGCTGCTGGTTCCCGCTGGCCTCGCGCACAGGCATCCCCGCTTCCCCCCTGCGCCAAGGGCCAGTGCCCGCGGTCGGACTGGCCCCTGGTTCTCCCCGCAGTGCTGCCGCTGGACTCAGGGAACCCCGAGAGACCCCGCCCAGGCCCCGCTCCGGAGAGACTCAGCCCGCAGCCGCCCTCGGCATCCCAAGAAATGACAGCTGGCACACTGGCACACGGTGCCCTCATCCTGCTGGGATCTCGCTTTAGAGCAAAAGGCAGGAGGACGCAGGAGGCTGGAGGGAAAAGAATAAACGAACGACACGAGGCAGGAGTCCAATAAAACTATGTTTATAAATAAAAACAAGGAGATTGGTGGTGTTTTTATAAAACCCAGCGGGTAGGGCAGGGCAAGGGGTGAGCAGTGGCCAGGGAGGCTGCTGGGGACAGTCTGACTCCAGCGGGAAGAGGGGAAGGAGAGGCTTTAGGGAGTCATGGAGATGAACTGATGGTGTGTGAGAGCTGGCAGAGGAGCTGCAGGGGCAATGCAGACTCCCACGGAGCAAAATACATTTCAACTCCATCATATAAAAACCGTGAACACAAGAAAGACCAAAGGAAGCAACGCTTACGGAGAAAGCCACGGTGTGGCAGGAGGAGAGGGCGCCGGGGCGCCAGCACCAACAGCAGCAGGGTCGAGCATGTCCATACTGTACCGTGCTTGGCCCTGGGCATGGGGAAAGGGCTGCCCCAGCCCCAGGCACGTCTCTGAGTACCCAGAAGTGGAAGGAAGAAAGGCAGGGAGCACTGGAGCAAACAGTCCCAGCACGTCTGTGGGCGCTGAGCCCAGAGGCCATGGTTCAGGCTGCAGTCTCGTCCCTGGAGAGCTCGTGTTGCCACCAGGCATTGCTCACTGCCCAGAGGCCGTGGGGCTGTCCCAGAGGTTTGTCCCTCCCAGCAGCTAGGCCAGCAGCACCGGGCAGAGGAGGAGACAGACTCAGGCCCTTCAGAAGGCAAATACAGGGGACCTCCACGTTTCTCCAAAGCATGAAAGTGAACCGGTTGTGCCCTGCCCTCGCCTTCTAACTCCATCCAGGCCCTTGAAGGTATCACATAGCTGAGCAGCAGCGTGACAGCAGGAGGGAGAAGGCCACAGCTGCCACCGCCAGCCCCAGGCACGGGACAGACCTTACAAACAGGACAGGCAGCAGCACATTACAGGCAGGAGGGCAAAGAGCAGGATGGAAGGAGCAGAGCTCTGCCCTTAAATCCCTGCAAAGTACCCCAGGGCAGGTGTAGGGCACTGAGTCACGCAAGAGACTGCGCACAGGCACTCGCCACCACTCTGGGCTGGATGCAGAGGTACTGCCCCAGCCCCAAGGCCTGGCCAAGGTGAAGGAGGGTCCTGCCATGCGGCAGTGTCGGGCTCAGACCTGGCCCAATATGTGGGCAAGAGGGAAGTGGCAGCATCTCTCCACTCCATGGAGGCACTGAAGCCCTGGAACATTCATGCATTAGCCAAAAGGCAACTACAACGGGATTTAAAATACATATTTAAGGCTGGTCCCTGCTCCCCTCTCAGGGCTGTGGGAAGGGCAGGGCATCTTCCGCGAGGGGGAGGAAAGAAGCCATCTTCAGCGCCATGCGTGCCCAGCGCCCCTGGAGCTCCGTGTCCTGCTGTCGGGCCACGCCACGCTCCAGCTCTCCCCCCCACAGGCGGCAGGCTCAGAGAAAGTCAAACACCCCGTAATTCTTTGCTGCTTGATAGAAGAAACACAAAAGGGTGAAAAGAAAGAAGAGATGTTTAGGGTGGAAGGACTGAGGCAGCAGCGACACACGGGCAAGCAGCACAGGGTGCTGGGACGGATGCGGATTAATGGAGTTAGAGAGGATGGCAGGAGGGAATTACCATCGGCAATACACAAGTCTGGTGGCGGGATGGGCTGACAGCACCCAGGCAGGGCTACCAGGCCTGTCCACCCCACTCGAGGAGGGATTAGAATCAAGGTTTAGTTCCATTTATTATTTTTTTTCCCTTTTTTTCTTTTTGTTATCAAGACAAAAAAAAAAGAAACAAAAAAAACCCCAAAAAAACAAGGGGTGAAGCCAGGGCTGGTCCTAGGAAACAAACGACAGGGATAGAAGGGGGAAGGAGGGACAGCAGACAGACAGGGGACGGGCGCTTCACATTACATCCACAAAGAACTCACTGGGGTTGCCCATGGCCATTCGGAAGGACTGTCTACTGGCTGTCAGTTCGGGGGGCACAGAGGCCAGGTCACGGCCTGGCGGCGCCCCAGGGGGCCCCATGGCTGATGGTGGTGGAGGCATCAGCAACATGGGAGGGCTGAAGAGAGGGGGGAGGCCGGGTGGCCCATACGACTGCTGGCTGTGGTGGCTACGGATGCTGTGAGCCAGGGAGTGCTGGCTGCGCTGGCTGTGCTGGCTGGCCGGCACCGAGCGCTCGCTGGCCGCACGCTCGCGCCGCATGCTGCTCCTCGTGGTGTGGTCCGACTCGCTCCCGCTGCCGCCTGACTTTGACTCCCCGGTCTTCTCTCTCTCCTTCCTCCTCTCACTGCCACTGCGATTGGAACCGCTGCTCCGGCTCCCTGTGAAGCACATGAAGCAAGGTTAGGCGCCAGTTCGGACAAGTCAGGAAGAACGGATTCTCCTCTAGCCATGGGAGGACTGCAGCACATTCCGGCATAGCCAGGCGCCAGCACAGTCTGTGCTCTCTCTCTGTGCTCTCAGAGACTCTCTGAGTCTCTCTGCTCACAGTCTCCTTTCAGCAGCGAGTCCCACGACCCTTCCAAGATGGCTTTTGCCCTGGCTTCTCCCACACAGGGCCTTGCCTAAGCAGCCTTTTCCTGCTGCTTCCCTGTAGTAACAGGACATCTGCCCACCTGCAGGCATATTTTAGTCCCTTTCACTCACCTTCACTGTGCTGGCTGCCTGCACTGCCCCCTCCGTAGCTGTAGCCTGGGTCAGGGAAGCCAGGATGGGGGTTGTATGGATGAGGTGGTGGATACTGATATGGGAAGGCCATAGGCCAGGGTGCAGCTCCTGGGTGGGGGAGCGGAGCCAAAGTGTCCTGATCAGAGGCACCACTGGAGCCATCATGATCATGAAGAGACAGATTAGCCATGTCTGCAAGAAAGCAGAGAACAGGGGTTAATCCAAGCAGAAAAACAACCACATGTGGTAAAGCAGCTTTCTGTCCGTTCTTGCTGATGGACAAGGACAGGATATGCAAGGAGACACAAGAAGTTGGCACTCTCTCTGCTAGTCAAGGCCACCATTTGTGCTTCCTGGCTGAACAACTGCCAGGCTGTGGGAGTCCAAGCTGCCACTCTATTACAGCTTGCTGGGAAAGGACCACATCAGAGCTACAGCTCATCCTGCCAATTCCTTCCCCCATCCCTCTTATTTGAGCAGAATCCTGTTGCCTGAGCACCAATCCCTTGCCAGCACTGAAATTCAGAGCCTGGAGACAGTCCTTAAATACTAAGACTCTGCTATGACTGCCCAGGAGAAAAGATCACATAGTAGGTGACTCTCAGTGTCGCTTCCAACTTCACTACCTCAGCAGCAGGACAAGGAAGCTGGGATATTCATTGCTCCCTTAACAGGGTCTGTAGAACAAGGGGCCCAGCCTGATGGCAATGGCTGTAGGTGTGTCCCTATGGTGTCAGCAGGGCTCTGCAGGACCAGTACCCCTCCATCCTCTCCCTCCCACCCATGCCAAGAGCCATACTTCCACAGAGGTCCCCGAAGATGTAATAGCACTGCTCCGAGAAGGTGATCTTGTTCACGGTGTGTCGGATGTAGCCAGCCTTCAGCAGATTGCTGGCATATTTGCGAGACTCACGGCGGTCTGTAAAGCCCTCCACATGGTGATAGAGCCAATCTACCACATCCGAACCTGCCACCAAACACAGAGTTAAATTTGGCAAGAGAGAGAAAGACGGTGGCCCTTGAGGCAGTGAGCCACACTGGAGCAAAGGTGAAGTGGGCCAAAAGGTTCAATTTGTGACTCTTGCCTAGTCAACAGTTTGTTTATGGTGACAAAGATGCTCCCTTGGACATCTGCTTAAAACAGGCCACCCCCTCCCCAGTCCCTGCTGCAGGCAGCACAGTCTCTTACCAATGAAGGCATTCGGGATGGTGATCTTCAGCCACATGCGGTCACGCACCTCGAGGCCTGACTCTGGTGAGGCCATGGCTTTGACAATGGTGGCCATGTCACTGTGGATGGACAGGTGAAAGTCATCGAGGCCTGTGGTGTGGATGAAGGAAGGGAGGCAGATGTGAGAGAGGACAGAAGAGACAAGAAGGCCAATGGAAGCATCACACACGGGAGGAATGGGCCAGGGAACAATACATCGCAGACAGCCTCGGGGTACATGCTGTGTAACCCCCCTTCCAGGCTTCCCATGTTATCCTTCACATGTCAGCCGTTTCCTCTTGGGCAAAGCCCAGGCAAGAGTCAGAAACTTACAACAAACTGCTGGCTTTTTACCTCACCCAAGCTCTCCAGACCCTTGCTTCAGGGCTCTGTATATCAAGTCATCCCAAACCTTCAGAAAGCAACCAAGAGCCCTGTGCTCAGCAGGACCCTGCCCCACCACAAGGCTCTTTGCTCCCAGCTGCCTCCATCATCCTGCTCTATCTGCTGTCTGGGAGGAGCTCTCAATTGCTCCAGGTACATGCTGAATCCATCTGGCCCCACATTCTCAGCCACTAACCCCTGACTGGTCCGAGCCTTTCCTCTGCACCTGCCACAGCTCTTCATTGCACCCAGGCTCCTCTACTCTCCTCACATAGAAGGCTGAAAAACGTAATATTAATTCTCCCAGGCAGAACTCCCACTGATCCAAGTGCCAGCCTGGTGAGAGCTGCCTCCCTCCCAGTCCCTTGGCAGGGCAGATCTGGCCCACCCCAGCTGTCCCCAGGCAGATGTATTGCTCCCTTCACAGCACAGTGAAGGTGAGGAGGCCGTGCAGCGGGTGCAGCACGGAGGCACAAGGACTTACGTTCGGTCTCTGGGATGGAGCTGGTGATGGAGGAGCTGGTGGAAGTGATTGTGCTCATGGATGGACTCATACCGTACGCTGGGTAGGTGCCAGTCATTGCTGCTGTGTGAGACACCCAGGCTGCCGGGTCGATGGGCCGGATGGGCTCACCTGCATTGAAGAAAGAGTCAGTCAGTAGGTGTAAGAAATTATCACCTCATCAAAACAACCTCTGGGGAGAGACAGGGACTCAGCACAGCCCATTCCATCCCCAGGATTTGCCGGGACTCACCCGGATCGGAGCATGGAGAGTCTGGCCCAGCCCAGATCCGCTGGGGAGCAACTGGGAGAGAAAGAAGAGAGGGAGGGTCAGCAGGAGAGGTGCAGAGGGAGAGATCCCCCTATCGCTTAAGGGGGTTTCTCTTTCCTCTGGCCCCCCGAGCAAGTGACCTCCCTGCCCCAGTGAAACGCGTCCCCAGCGTGATGTGGGAAGAAGGGCTGGGCTTATGGGCATTTTGGTCTGGGAATAGGACGTAGCAGCCTCCTAAAAGGAGAGCTGAAACCCCATCAAACCCCAATTCAGTGCCCCATGGAGTCACACACACAAGGGAGGAACAAGACAACAACCAAGTAAGTGCTTAAGGCAGGGCTCTCACATGAGCTGGGCACCAGCGCTAAGGGTGGGTCAGCTATCCACTTACTCCTGGGTAACGAGAAGCAGCCCCGCGGGCTGGGGTCCCAGCACTTGGCCACTGTCAGGGTGATGGGCCTGCAAGAAAAAGGTGAGATTTAGAACCAGAGCATAGTAGCAAAAATCCCTGCGTGACAGGTGGATGCTGTGTGCCGGCTCTCTCCTGGGAGACAGGGAGAAGCTGACAGTAAAGTGACCTTGTTCCCCTCCAGCTATGGGTTTCCCTAGTGACATGAACAAAATGATGTGACCCTGCTGAGGGTTGCTAATGACCCAAATAGAATCAGAGAATCACAGCACAGTTTATTTTGGAAAGGACCTTTAAAAGTCATCTAGTCCAACTGCCCTGCAATGAGCAGCGACACGGCATCCACACAAAAAAAGGGGCACAGACCCCAGTTTCCTGCAATTTTGTTGGCTGCAATTCTTGCTTTGGGCATGAAAACCCTGGAATCAAAGCAATACCAAAACCCTAAGCTCTGAGCTTCTGCAGAGGCACTGGCAGAGGTGGCTGGAAGACACAACTCACACACCCCAAGCACACACTGTGCAGATGTCCCCGGATGGAAGGAACAATGCAGGTACTCACCCCGGCTTGTGCACAATCTCCCTCAGCACCCGCACAGCATCATCGTTGCTCATGTTCTCAAAGTTGATGTCATTTACCTGCAAACAACACAAAGAGCTGAGTTCCAGAGATGTGACCAGAGGCTGAGCTCCCCACTCAGCTCAGCAGTGACTCAGCTTCCCTCTTCCAAGCACAGCTTCCTGGGTTTAGCCTGCCAAAGTTCTCAGGGAGGCTTCTGAGTCTTTTCTTACTGCTCTCCCAGGCCCAAAGATGGATATATGTGGGCGTGAAGTACCTGCAAGAGCATGTCTCCCGGCTCAATCCTGCCATCAGCTGCCACAGCGCCGCCCTTCATGATAGAGCCAATGTAAATGCCTCCATCCCCACGTTCATTGCTCTGTCCCACAATAGAAATGCCCAGAAAGTTGTATTTCTCTGCAGGGATGGAAAGAGAAAGAAGTAAGTCACCCCAAAGCAGCAGGCACAAGCAGCCCTAACCTCAGAAAAACCACATACTAATGAATGATGGTGCTCTGCACCCCTGTCCCAGACAGATGCCCTGGGACACACAAACTCTTGAGAGACCATTGCTACAAGAGAAGCCAATCTCCGACAGAATCCATCTCCTCACTCCTCCTCCATGCGTTCTCTCTGCCCCCTCCCCAGTTCCCTCTCCGCGACCCAATCTCGCTCTGGAAGAACTGCAGGCTCCACGCACACCTCCCACTCACCCATATTCAGCGTGACCGTGATGATGTTCAGGGACATGGTGGAGTCTGTGATGCTGCTGAAGGACGATGACTGCAACATAAGTGAAACATGAGATGTCCTCCTGTGCCTCAGTAACATTCCCAGCCCTAGCTTCCTCCACTTGTCCTTTCCTTCCTGCCCATCCTTGTGGCACCACAGCCACCACCCACAAAACTCCAGTCTTACGCTGGGAGCTTTGCAGAGCCCGAGAACATCAGCCATGGTCCTTATGACCTCTCTACAGCCAGGACAAGGCCTGTGGTCCCACCTCTTGAGGCTACATCAGCTTGGAAAAGGTTCACAGCATTTTTTGAAGTCTCAGCACTTGGACACTCGTCTGAAGGTGTGCCCACAGCAAAAAACAGCTGAATCCCTGAGAGCCCACCCTGACCTGCACTGCCCTCCCCAGGATACCCAGCCCCTCCCTGGGTACCCGCTCAATGCGTGGAGCCTTCTGTTTCCGTCGACGTCGCTTGTGTCTCCTCATTAGACGGGAAGCACTGCTTTGCTCTGTTGAACTGCTAAATCTGCAGGCAAAAGCAAGAGTCAGCTCTTCTGCTGCCACGGTGGTGGCTCTGGCACCAAGACATGGAAATGGCACAGGGAATAGAGGACTGAAGGGGCAGAGGGGAGAACATGCACATGGGGGACAGACAATGGCAGAGGGGGCTGCTAGGTGAGACAAAAGCAGATCTGAGCACAGCATTATTGTGCCCTGCAAAGGCATCTCTCTATTCTGGGAGTCAGGGGGAAGTTAGTGTTTCCCCGAGATCCAAGCTCTCCTACCTGCTGGTGGAGTCATCTTCATCTGAGTCGAAGAAGCTGGTGGTCTCCAGCTCGCTGCTCATGAGCGTGGAGGAGCTCTCGTACCCACCCAGGTCTCGGCGCCGCTCTCCCTTCACTGTCCCATTCACCCTGGGTGCTGTGAAAAGACATGGCTCAGCGGGCTTGAGACAAACCCTTCCCCTGTGCAGGGCTCATGACAACCTCTTCAGAACAAATCTGGCCATCAGTCAATCCCATCTAGTGCCAGCTAACTCCCAGTCTACCCTGGGATCAGATCCATCTTCTAGGGGATACCTCTTCTACCACTACAGGGTGGGGAAGAGGCTGATGGGCCAGCAGGAACAATGCTGCTAAACTTGTGGAAGACTTGCAGCTGTCTCCTTGGTAGAGCAAGAAGCAGCATGAGTGGCAAAGCTAAAGCATGTTCTGCTTCTCAGCTAAGAAGACAGAGGCGCAACTGTCTCCTGCTCTTGAGGCTTCTACAGGAGATATCTCCTTTGACCCCAAAGGGTTCAACACCAAGCTCTGATGTAACACAGGTGTTAGCTCCTGCCTCCAATGTGAGGCTATGGCCATTCTAAAAGCCATAGAATAGCCCTTCTAAGATGGGAAGGTTCTGCAGAGCAGAGAAAGCTGCCCCAAATCTGGAGCTAGTGCTGCCAACATGCCCCAGCCATGCCCTGCAGAGCTCTCACCATGTTACCAACACTCACCATGCTCAGGCCCATCTGTCCGACGAGGTCGTTCCCTCTGCGACGACACCACCGAGTCTGTCTCCGTCTCATTGTCCAAGTTTTCCCGACTCCCCCCAGTGTTAGGGCTGTGATGAGATAAAAGCAACAAATACGTTCAACAGGGAACAACTTGACAAGGCTCTCTCTACCTCTGTCCTGACCAACACAAGGTTCCAGCCATCAGCTGTTTCCTTCTTGAGGGGCAGGAACAAGCACAGCACATTTACAAGGGCAGGGCAAAGGACTGGGGATGCTGTGCTGGCTCTTTCCCTGCACTATTTTCAGTATGCCCTTGTTTGTTGAGTAATGCAGCTTCACTTCAAATCTGTTCCCAGCCCCACTCTCCTCCCCTCTTGCTGGCTGTCATCCCTGACACTTGAGTGTTCCAGCCTGGTCTGGGATACTGGTCTGGATTACAGCAAACCCACCATGTGTCCCTCGGAAACCAGAACAGATGTCCACGCGACTTACTGGAAAGAGGGGGGCCTGGAGTCTCCAATTCCTCCTGTGCGCTCCATGGAGGGTGGCAGCTCTGTCTGGTTATCGGCACAGACCGAGCCAGCATCTGAATGGGAACCCTCTGCAGACACCAGCTGGAGGGATGAGAGACAGAAAAGGAAACTGAGAAAACATTTATAAGACTGGCCAAAGGAGCTGGCCAAAAGCCTGCCTGGCCCAGGATCTCATCACTGGCAGTTGACAACAGCAGATGCCCAGGAGCAGGTATGGAACGGGCCAAGCATGTAGCAACATTCCCCCTCAAGGCCTTCCCAGACATTGGCTATTTGTGGCTCAGGAATTCC
Source organism: Falcunculus frontatus (assembly GCA_013398115.1). Taxonomy (NCBI): domain Eukaryota; kingdom Metazoa; phylum Chordata; class Aves; order Passeriformes; genus Falcunculus; species Falcunculus frontatus. The sequence goes on along the minus strand of VZRV01011021.1, from coordinate 856,417 downwards.
TGACCCAGCAGTGAAGCCCAGATGGGTGACAGCCATGCTTGGACACTCTGACATCACCTGCATACCCACACCACACACTGAGGTAACCTTTAGCACACATCCTGCAGCAGGGACTGGATTCCCCCAGTTATCACACTGGAAAAGGCAGTTACAAGTCATTCCTTTCCTCAGTTCTAGCAGCCTCTACACTTCTGCCTTCAAGCTGTGGGACCCAGCAGAACTTTCACCTTCCCAACCCTTGGAAGCTGGGGGTAACAGAGCTCAGGGACAAGGCTGGCTTTGAAACAGACTCTTTTTCTGGCTTCCATATGTACTTTGCAAACTTTCAGGCTGTGTTCAGCTTATTGGCTTGAGCACAGTCTTCAGCCAATCTCTGGGATGCTCAGTGCATTCCCCAGTACAGAAACTCAAGAAAGGGTTAAACCCCAGAGACTCTTTATACCAGACATGCTGTGGGGCAGCCCAGGCACACCAACATCCATGATTCTGGCTCTATAATAAACCACCAATTTCAAGGCTCAGGGAATGAGCTGGAGCCTCTCCCAGGAGCCATGGGCTCGCCAGTGGAATGAAACAGAAGATAGCCCAAATAAGCTATTCCCCAATATTGCTCCCTGTCCAGGTTTGCACTCTCCCTTACTTTCAAGCTGTAATGAACTGGGCTAATCCCAATAGGGCCAAGTAAGAAAGCAACAAAAAGCTTCTTCCTAGACAGAAACATTCAGGGACCTCCAGAGCAGAGGTGACAGGGCCCAGAAAGGATCTAACAGAGGTGAGGGATGCCCACTATTGCTCAGGACAAAAGAAACATGAAACACAGGCTGGAAAGAAGCTGATAGCTGCTGTCCAAACCATAATACCCAGTGTAAATGCAGAGACAGCACTACTGCTTGCTGGTGAGAGAACCACACTGCATGGAGCCAGGAGCAGATGCCAACTCAGATGTTGGAGGCACAGCCCATTTACACAGGTCTTGAGTGCTTCCCAGCATCACTGATGAAAGAGTTGTGCCCTGCCCACCTTCAGGAACCGGGGAAGCCCTGATAAGGGGGGGATGGACCCCACAGATCATCATTAGAGTAGAAGATGAGAGACATGTACTGCCAGAGACATTGGTAACAGAGACAGGGATGCAGCTGGGGCAAGGAAGACAGACCAGCCTTGAAAAAACTGAAGCCAAGGCAGCAGACAGGGCAGAGAGCAGCCTCAGGTGCCAAAAGCTGCAGAGCCCGTCCCACAAGCCCCAGGACAAGCCCAGCAGCTCCCGCTCTCACAACTGCCTAACCAGCTCTTGTCTCACGCTCAGGTCAGCTTCTCTTCGTCCAGCAAGCCCCACGCCCATGCCTGGCTCTGCTCCTGGCACCTTCCTGGTGACTTGTCTTCCCAGGACACATCCCCCTCCCTGAGGGCCACATCCCTGCTCTGGCAGCCACTGCCCAGGAGCACAGGGTAGAAAAGATGCTGGAAGTGGCCAGCATTGCCTAGGGAAAAGTCATATAACATTATGCCTGAAAATCTCAAGGCAACATCAAGCAAATAGATCTGGGCAGAGGGAACTAGCCACAGGCAGCTGTCAAACAGCAGTGAGGAGAGCTGACGGGGTGTTCCCAAGCAGGCAGGATCGATGCTATCTTCCTCTAACACTCCCAAGGCTGGGATTTCCTCCCAGAAAGGTTTTGATAACCATCCTGCACTTTTCCTGCCTCTTACACTGTCAGGAAATACTCATTTGGATTCAAGCCCCCGTCTTTCCCTGCTGCTAAAATTAGTACTGAATTCCTAAAATAGCCTGATGTCAGCCTGTCTGTCAGAAGCAGCAATGTGCTTCCTTCTCAGCCCCCAAACCACCCATGGACTAGGAGACTCTCAGAAGAGGTAGAAAAAGGGATCATCAGGCCTCTGGGACTGCCATTCACTACCAGCTCTTGTGCATGAAGGGTATGCTCACTCTGGGCACAAGTTCCCTGCAAGGATCCAGCCCAGTAGAGCAGTAGCACAGTGACCACACCAGAAAGGCACACACCAGATCTGTGCCACTCACACTGAACAACCAGAGAGCCCCTACAAGGAAAGCCAGCAGCTGCCTGAATGCATGGATCACAAGGAAAAGCACACAGGTGAAAAAGGAGCACTGAATGGGTTTAGAGACCCTGGGACTCCCCATAGGGCAGGTGAAAGCAAAAAGCAGCTGGAAAGGGCAAGGTGGGGAGACATCTTGGGGCAGATGCAGCAGCAGCGGGATGGATGCAGAGGAATGCATGGTGGCCAAGAGCAGGACACAGGCTGTTTTCCGAAGGGCCCAGATAACCGCTAGAGGGAGGACGGCGAGCGTCCGGACCCGGCTCTTTGTGTGGGAGCCCAGCACAGCCTTTCCTCTCTGCTCCAGCCTACACCCAGCTCCCCTGGCTGGAATTCCAGAGGCAGCTGTGTCGGCAGTGGGGCACCTGCCCGCCCCTGTCACTTTTTAGTGTAGGGATAGAAGCAGAATCAGGTCTGATCTAGCCTGATTTGCTGAGGATTTTTACTGTTTAGGGTCTGTTTAGAGGCCTCTGGAAAAAGGCACTTGAGTCTTGGCTCTGCTTCCGGTGTAGATCCACACACCTCCATCAGCACAAACTGCAGCTCAGCAGAGGGAAAACTGGATGATGGGCTGTGTGTGGAGACTCTGCCCCCACTAACAGAGGGTCCCTGTGGGGACAGAGGGAAGCATGCAGGCAGGGAACAGAGCGTGTGCATGGCATGGTACTGAGGGAAAAGCTTGTCCTGCAGCTGCCCAGGCAGTACCTTTAGTCTTCAGGGCAGCCAAATCCAGTCCGCTTCACCAACACTAAAGTCACTTAAGCCCTTTGCGCCAGTCACTGGAGCGGGACTTTCCTTGGAAAGCTGACCCTGCCATAGGGGCACAGGGGTTATGCTGTGGACAGGCCATGACCATGATCCCTGCCAGGCATCAGTTACCATGAGCTCTTCATAGAGGTATCCCACATCTTCCCCAGAACAGGGGACCCAGCATCACAGAGCTCCCTCTCCAGCTGAGGGACTGGAGTGTGGGGATCCAGCTCATCAGCTTTGTGAGCAGCCAGCACACCAACGGTACAGAGCAGTTCCTGTGCCTTACTTGGCACTACACATCCAAACGGTGTTTTTCAGAGAGGGCACAAACAGGGTGAAAGATACTGAAGCAAGGGGCTTGCTTACCCATGACACCACCCGGCCGTTGAAGCAGGGAAGCTTGGCATTGTCGTCCGAGATCTCTTCTTTCACCACCCTGCAGAGGGGAGAGGAGGCAGTCAGAGTTGGGTTCAGGACTTCAAAGGAAAAGGAGACTTTCACAGATGGGTATTTGCACACAACAACAGGCAGCCCAGGCTTGGGGATGGAGGAGGAGAGGACTGGCAGCTCTCTCCTGCTGCCAGGCCACAGGTTCCTATGCTCACAGCCAGGACTGGCAGCCTGGAGAGAAGCCAAAGGCAGAACAGCCTCTTTATGTGCATGCATCTGTTTCGTCCCCCAGTTCACATTTTAATCAGTAAAATCAAAATTCAGGTGTATATCACAGAATCATAGAATAGTTTGGGTTGGAAAAGACCTTTAAGATCATTAAGTCCAACCATTACCCAAGCACTGCCAAGGCCACCACCAAACCATGTCCCCAGGTGCCCCATCTGCACAACTTTTAAATACCTCCAGGGATGGTGACTCCACCACTCCCCTGGGCAGCCTGTTTCAGTGCTTGACAACCTTTTTGGTGAAGAAATGTTCCTAATGTCCTATCTAAACCTCCCCTGGCACAACTTGAGGCCATTTCCTCTTGTCCTGTTGCTTCCTATTTGGAAGAAGAGACCAATCCCCACCTGGCTCCAACCTCCTTTCAGGGAGTTGTAGAGAGTGAGAAGGTCCTCCCTGAGTCTCCTTTTCTCCAGACTAAACACCACCAGCTCCTTCAGCTGCTCCTCACAGGACTTGTGCTCCAGACTCTTCCCCAGTTCTGTTGCCCTTTTTTGGACACACTCCAGCACCTCAATGTCTGTCTTGTAGTGAGAGGCCCAAAACTGAACACAGGGTTTGAGGTGTGACCTCACCAGCCCCAAGTTCAGGGGACAGTCACTGCCCTGGTCCTGCTGGCCACACTATTGCTGACACAAGCCAGGACGCCATTGACTTTCTTGGCCACCTGAGCACACGCTGGCTCATGTTCAGCCACTGTCAACTAGCACCCCCAGGTTCTTCCCCACCAGGCAGCTTTCCAGGCTGCCTTCCCCCAGCCTGCAGAGCTGTGTGGGGTTGTTGTGACCCAGGTGCAGGACCCAGCACTCGGCTTTGTCAAACCTCATACAGCTGGCCTTGACCCGTTGATCCAGACTGTCCAGATCTCTCTGCAGAGCCTTCCTACCCTCCAGTACATCAACACTCCCACCCAACTTAGTCACCTGTGAACTGAATGTGCCCCCGATCCCCATGACCAGATCATTGATAAAGATATTAAACAGGACTGGCCCCAGTACTGAGTCCTGGGGAACACCACTCTGAGCAGCCAATGGATGTAGCTCCACTCCCCACGACTCCCTGGGCCCAGCCCTCCCAGGGTAGTTTTCTACCCAGGGAACAGTGCACTTGTCCAAGCCACAAGCAGCCAGTTTCTCCTGGAGAATGCTGTGGGAAATAGTGGATGAAGGAAAAGCTTTGGGTGTTGTCTACCTGGACTTTTACTAAAGCCTTTGACACTAACCATGCCACCTTGTCACAGGAGATCAAGTTGGTCAAGCAGGACCTGCCTTTCCTAAACCCATCCCAGCTGGGTCTGATTGCCCGGCTGTTCTGTACATGCCTCTTGATGGCGCTCAAGATAATCTGCCCCATGACCTTCCCTGGCACTAAGGTCAGGCTAACAGGCTTGTAGTTCCCTGGATTCTCTTCCTGGCTCTCCTTGTAGATGGGCATCACATTTGCCAACTTCCAGTCACCTAGGACTTCCCTGGTTGACCAGGACTGCTGGTAAATGACAGAGTGACCCAGTGAGCACTTCCACCAGCTCCCTCAGTATCCTTGGGTGGATCCCATCTGACCCCATACACTTTTGTGTGTCTAAGTGGCATTGCAGGTTTCTGACCATTTCCTCTTGGATTACATGGGCTTCATTCTGCTCCCTATCCCTGTCTACCAGCTCAGGGGGCTGGGCATCCTGAGAACAGCTGATCTTGCTGTTAAAGACAAAGAAGACATTAAGCACCCCAGCCATTTCCTCATCCTTTGTCACGGCTTTCCCCCACATCCAATAAAGGATGGACATTCTCCTTAGCCCTCCTTTTGTTGCTGACTATTTGTAAAAACATTTTAATTGTCTTTTACAGGAGTAGCCAGATAAGTTCTAGTTGGGCTTTGGCCCTTCTAGTTCTCCTTGCATAACCTCACAACATACTTGTAGCACTCCTGAGTTGCCTCTCCCTTTTCCCAAAGGTAAAATACTTTTTTTTCTCTTGAGTTTGAGCCAAAGCTCCCTGCTCAGCCAGGCCATTCTTCTTCCCCACTGGCTTGTCTTTCAGCACATAGGGACAGCCTGCTCCTGCATCTTTTAGATTTCCTTCTTGAAGAATGTCCAGCCTTCCAGGGCTCCTTTGCCCTTCAGGACTGCCTCTCAAGGGACTTTGTCAACCAAGTCCCTAATCAGGCCAAAGTCTGCCCTCTGCAAGTCCAAGGTAGCAGTTCTGCTGACCGCACTCCTTACTTCTCTGAGAATCAGAAACTCCTATCATGTGATTGGTGTGCACAAGGCGGCCCCCAGCCATCACATCACCCACCAGTTCTTCTCTGTTCACTAACAGGTCCAGTGGGTGCCTTCCCCACCTGGCTCCCTCACCCGCTGTATCAGGAAGTTCTTCCACACACTCCAGCAACCTCCCAGACCATTTCTGCCATACTGTATTTCCAGCAGACATATTCCCACCAGTTCGCTTATTTCTAAAGAAATACATAATTTAAGCCTCTTTATAATGATCTGAAAGAATCATAAACTATGCCAGAGATTTCTAATAGATGAAAGTGAAATACATTAAACATGCTGCCTACCAAATGATACTGTTCCTTTTTAATTACGTATATAATATTTCAGCATCATTTCAAGCTTTATAGTTGTGCCATAATGTCATGTCCCCGCATTACACAAACAGCTACATTATTATCAGCCTTCACAGTGAAAGCAGCACTAACTTTGATCTTTTTTTTTTTTTTACTCTTGGGAAAAAACAGTTTTCTTTGGAGAGTAAGTTTATTTATTTTAAATATCACTGGATCTCTAAATACTTTTTCCACAGAGAATCTGCAATCAAAACAACTTGCAATTCAGAAGATTCAATTACTACTATCTTTGATAAATCAAATAGCAAAATAGGCTTTAACAAGCTCATTTCCTTTTCTACTCAATGACAACATTTTAAGCACTCTTATTTAATACAAAGATATATTACAATTAGTTTGTGATACTATGTTCCCCCTTCTAAGCTATATCTAAGGTAGCTTCACACATATTGTGCTTAAAATATGTAGTAACTAAATAGTGAATAAATTGGGAGGGGGGGAAGTCCAACAGAAAAACAACAAAGTAAAGAATGTGAAACCAAGAGAAATTATGTATTAAAAATAAGTAGATTTTAAGTATCTAACACTACTCAGAAGTGGAATCCTATCAACAGCTCTGAAGAGTCCCCAAGCCAGTCCCCAACTCACGGAGAATCGAAGAGGATGCAAAGGTGGGACACGGAGCTGTGACCCATTGCCCCAGAGTGCCATCAAGTTGCAGCACGCTGGGGCTTGGAGAAATAGGTACTCTGGGCTCCTGGCTGTGCTCCCTGGTGTGCCAACAGCTGCCCCAACTGCCCCCGAAAACAGGACGCAAGGCTTGCAAACACTCACAAGGCATCAGCAAAAGGCAAATGAACCGTGCTGGAAGCCTAAACCCGGGGAGCAGGCTCGCTCCACCCTGCCAGCCCCACTGGTTGTGCTGGTGTCACACGCTCAGCAAAGGGCTGTCCCACGGGGTGAAAGGCAGCACGTTGCCAGGCCTTTGCTGGCAGCTGGCACTCACAATCCCTGACAAAACTGGAGAGCCAGCAAAGGGACTGCACAAAGGCTACCCATCCCCAGAAGGGACAGATGAGGAGGTCATGGTTTGAGCAGTCTAATCCACTCCCAGGATGTGTGTTAATTCCTCTTGCACAGATGGAGAAGCAGGAAAAGCAGGAAAGGAGCAGTGATGATGGATTAAAATCCTGCTAGCTTAATGCTTCTTCAGCATGTTCTGTGCCAGCCTCTGCCCAAAACCCCTACAGCCCAGATCAATGTGAAACACAGGCAGTCCCCTCGGGACCCACCCTCTTTGGTGCCCACACCAGCCCTTTCCAATGCAGGCAAGTTGTCGTCTTCTCACTTCTAAGCGCACACATGTATGCACCCTGCCCTGGCTGCACTAGCATCCATTCATACTGTCGCCAGCAGCCTGGATTGCATCCAATTCCTAGAGAGAACTTCAGGCACAGCCAATTTTCAGTGCTACATGCTGCCTGCTCAGGGACACAGAGCCCTGCCTGTAGGTGAAGGGACAGGGTAATATATTTGCTGGGTCAAGGTGACCAATCGCTCAGCACAAGCCAACTATTCCACTTTCATTGGGGACAGAGGAAACCAACCCCAAGACCCGCCCATTCAGCCTCAGCTGCAATGCCTGATAGAGAACAAGCCCCCTCTGTCCTGAGAGCTGGTCCCTCCTCACTCTTATTACCCTGTGGCTGCCCCAGACATCCCAGGGGTCAGCTCCATCCCAGAGCAGTTTTCTCCCTCCTTCCCCAGCCACTACATTATTTATCACTATTTATCACCCAGATGCCAGAGCACAATGGATTATATATTTAGACTCTACAGAGCAAAAACTGATAGTGCTAGAGTCGGGCACATGCTGAGCAGGAATATCTCCACAGTGCTGCTCACATCTGTCACCCTTCATACCATCCCAGCTATTTATGCCCTGCATTCCTTTCCAGCCTCAGCCTGAACTGCAGCCCTCCTCCTCCATTTTTTTCCAGCCTCAGCCCGAGCTGCAGCCTTCCTCCTCCCACCTCTCACCACTCTTCCAGTCACACTTCTCGCACGGACATGACCGCAGGTTCACACGTCAGAAGCCACCGAGCGAGCAGCCTCTGGGGGAGCTGTGAGCAGTGCCACGTTTCTGCTCCGCGCTTGCACGGGGCGGCAGCCATGAGATGAAACTGTCCCGCGGATGTGCTGGCAGGGAAAACCATCCTGTGAATGTGCTGTGAACAGCCCCCACCTGATGGAGTCTGAGCCCGGGAATCCTGAAAGAGCAGACCCAGAAGGAGTTCAGGCTCTCTCGGTTCTCATCAAGCCTTTCCTTTTTTGGCTGGAGCCACCAAAGCCCAAGGAAAACATCTGCTCAAGGCTGATTTCAGAGGGACTGCTTTGAGTTTACTGTCAGGTTTTGAATGTTCCCATGTCCTGCTGGGGGCTGGGCACAACACGGCTAAGAATCGTGGCCAGTAAAAAACCCTTTTATGTGGGGGCAACCTGAGCCTTGTCCAGGCGAGTGCGAGTCCAGGACCCTCGGTGCTGCTGCCCTGCCCAGAGAATCTCCGTGCAGCCGGGCACTCACCGGCCCCCTTCCCATCCTGGGGCCAGCAGACATGCCGAGGCCAAGCTGCAGCTCAGCGCCTGGCCCGCAGGCCCAGCGCTCCCCGGCACTCATCTGCCTTGAATTTTCCAACAAAGAGACCTGCGGGAGGGAGGAAGGAGGGAGGGTTACAGGGGAGGCAGGCCGAGTGGGCGGATGATTCCACCGCCATCCCTAGTGACACGGGGCCAAGCCGGGGGGAGGAGGAGGAAGAGGAGGAGGGGAGGCTGGGGCAGGAGCCCGGCTGGGGTATGCGGAGGGGGCTGCCAGGGCTGACACAAGCAGCACATCTGCTCCCATGCAGCTGGGGGAGGGGAAGGGACAATCCCGGCAGCAGGGAGGGAAGCAAAGGAAACCAGCTCCAACCCCAGCTCCATCGTTACCCTCCCACCAGCTCCTCCTTTGGAACCGGCAGACCCTCTCCCCACAGCCTGGGAAGATGCCACGCTCCCAGTTTCCTTCCCGCTGCCTTGCCGGCGGGAGCAGCTGGCAGCCTGGAACATGGATGCAGAGGCGGGTGAGGGACAGGCAGGCAGACGCTGCCTTCTCCGGGGAGTTCCAGCCCGGCTCAGGAAATTAGAGAGTATTTTATATCACAGAGTCATGTCCTAGGAATGAAGGGAAGGTGGGGAACAAGAGAGTGTGCACAGGAGAGAAAGGAGGCCATAAACCCCAATCTGTGGAGACGGCTGCGCCGTGTCAGACCCCGGCTGCGCACACATCAGCAGCGCAGCTGCTGTGCTCCAGCCCCCTCGTTTCCCCTCGGTGGCCTCCAGCCTGGCTGAAGCAGCGGATACAAGCGAGTTTCTAGCTTCAGCCAGCTCTGGTCTCTCCTGAGCAGCATCCGCTAGCCACAGTAAGGTCCCTGCGAAGAACTCAGATGGAGTAATACAAGCCCAGCAAAAGAAGAAATCCAAGAGACATGGACAAAAACTTCCACGGGATTTGAACCCCAGATTTGGAGGCAGGCTGGAGCTCAGCAGCACCTACTGCTTGTCTCTGGCATCCTGTCCCCCAGCTTGCCTATCTAAGGGCTTGCAGCGAGGAGGATACTCAGAGAGAAGAAATCACAGATGTGGTGGCAAACACAAAAGCTGAATCTGGCATCAGAGGGTCAGTACAAGAAGGGAGGTAGGTATGGGGACCTCTCAAGCATGTTGGACAGCTTGATGGCCAGGATGAAAAATAGGGGACATGGAAAGATTGAGAAGACAACTGAGCAGTGACAATTTCACACTAAAAAGATCCAAAGTTAGTAGCACAGATGAAAAAAGTAAGATGATCTCCTGTTTAGTTCAATTATTAAGAGGAAAGACCTTTACAGAACAGCAACGTTCTTTCCAACAGTGCAAAGCCCAGAAATTCAATTATAAACAATCTTCTGTTACAACATTCCAGAAGTGCACAATTAGGTTGGTCATTCCTGTAACCTTAACAGCCCCCATCTCCTACAGCTCACAAAGGAAGAAAAAAAACCCAACCAAACAAAAAAAACATCAGGAGACACTTTACCCAATAGCACAAGCTTCAGGGATTTACACACTAGAAATGTGATCTCATTTTCAAGACCTGTAGTACACTCCCCTTAGGGCAGGGATGTCTTACTTCCAAATGATTGTATAGATTAATAATGCTGCAAAGCAAAAGGAAGCACCTTCATGTTTCACTACCCAAATACGAGCAGCTCTAGATTTTGGCTCTAGAGCAAAAGCCTCATCTCTTCTGCAAGATAACGCTGAAGCCACAGGGATGAGCTCTGCAGCCATTTCACCAGAAGAGAAAACTGGACAAGGCAATTCTCTAGTTGAGCTGGGATTTCAGATGGGAAATACGTGCCTGTCAGACTAAGCCCAGACACGATATGTGTGCTTCCCACGGGGATACAATTCACCCAAGGGCTACAGGCCCAACCAAAGAATACACATGGCAGTGATCACACGTGTATTGGCGAGACCTCGGGCTTTGCAGGCAAACAGGACACATCAAACAGGATTAGAGGATTTGAGCTGTCTGTCTCTGTAAGCCAAGGGGTCTCCCTCACTGTATTTTCACCTCCTGTGCAAAGAGGAGGAGTACAAATTGCATGACACTGGGGTGAGAAGGGCTCTCTGACCATAAAGAGACTGTCACTCTCCCATTTAATGTCCCTTCCAAGCGCCCAGAGAGGGTATTCTGCACTGCTCCTCTATGCTGCATGATGGGGTAAAAAGGGAAACACAGATCTGTAGATGCTTTAGTTCTGTCAGACCTTCCTCTCCAGAGGAGTTGCTGTCCTCCTGTCTGTCCCTGCACCCGTGTAAACATGAGCTCCATTGCAGCACTGTCTTTACCTGGTGTGCTTTCTAAGAATCAAGAAGCACAAACCAGCTGTTAACAGCTGTCCTACTACCACAACAGTAACACACCTCTGCATTTGAGCAGGAAAGACCACCCCTGCCCTCCTAACAAATCCAGGGAGCATCACAAGGACTCCTCAAAGGTCATTCCATTTCAAGCTACTACATGTGCTCCTCAAGAGCAGGCTCTTCCGTTTTCTGAGAATGGTTTGGGTTGAAAAGGACCTTAAAGACCATTTAGTCCCAATCCCTCTGCTATGGGCCTAGCGCCTCCTGCAACCATGCTCACTTCTGCTGCCCCACAGCCTCCCCATGCACCACCCCCAGCTTGCTGTGCTTGCTTCATGTGGTCAGTCAGGCAAGGGCTGAATAGGTTTTCCCTGAGAACCCCTCATCAACACATCTGCAATCACTCCACAGGACACCAGGACAAGCAGAGCTCCTACGTCTGGCCAATGCTTGGCTCCAGCTGGACCTGTGCTCAGTCCTACAGGCATCACTCGGTGGGAGATGACAGAGATCAGACCTCCTGTTCACCTAGTCCAAAGACAGGAAAAGGAATGGCATTTAGGAAGGAGCCATACAGCCTCAGAGGCCTGCCCAGGAGCAGCACTTATCAAAGCAAAGCTACAGACTGATTTCACGGTGAGCCCAGAGCCCTGGAGGCCCCTCCCACCTTGATCCCAGAGTGACCATCTGGCTGCAGCCCTGCTCTGCAAACAAGCCCGACAGGCCTGTCCTCCACCGACCGACCGGCAGCAGGAAGCTGCACGGGGACTGCAGGAGGCACCTTCATGCTAATTAATCCCGCCCTGCCCAAGCGATGCTTCCAACCTCCGGAAGGACATTTACAGACATCATCAAAGGAAGCATTCTGCAGGCCCCTGAAGGTTCAGTGACACTTTCAGTCTCTTTGAATTGGAAATCAGGACAAACGGGAACTTCCAGCAGAAGCCCAGTCAGGCTCTTCACCCTGCTAGCTCAATTTTAGCTTCTCAATAACTAAAAGCTTCCACAGCCAAACACAAAGATACAAGACAAGTGCAGGGACTCACTGTGAGAAAAAAAGATTTGAGGTTAAACATCTGCAGGAAAGACCTTCAGGGAATGGAGACAATTCCACAGACATAATAACAGTGGCCAAAAGCTGGGCTTGTATTCAGGGTGGGAGAGGAAACAGGCCCAAAGAGGCCTCAGCCAGACACATGTATGAGACAGGGTAAAATCCTGATGTGGTTGCTGTGGTTCACACTAATGTTGTGAGACAGCAAGCGCACCGGAGGAAAGAGGCTTGGTCTGCTGTGACACTTTGCTCCATCTGGACACAGACAGCAGGAAGAGCCCACAAGGCAGAGCTGCAAAACAGCAGCTCCTGCCGACAGAGAGAAAGGGAGAGAGGTGAAAAAAGTGCAGAGGTGGACAAAGGGTTTATCTGGCTACTGCTGGTAACAAAACACAAAGGACACAGCACCAGCTTATCAAGAAGCTTGTGAATGAGGTGTTTGGGCCCCACAGGGAGCTCCTTGCAAGTCCCCATGAGTGAGAAGTCACTCCCCCCTTTCTAGGCTGGCTAGAAGAGCAACAGCCTCCCCTGCAATGTCCAGGGACTTCACGCTGGTTGAGACAACTGTGAGGAGCTGTAAAGAGCCCCAAGGGCTGCTGGGGGGACAGTGTGATGTTTGCACATACACCACAACCAAGGTAGAAGGCCATGACGCCTCTGAAGGCTCTGCATGCACCAGGAGGAATGCAAGATGAGGTCTTCCTTTTCTGGCCCTCAGCTGAGGGACACCAAGTCAGTCCTACTTTTTCTAACAGCAAGCGAGGCTCCTGCCAAGAAAGCGCTGCTGCTGTGGAATGTGCTGGGCCAGCAGTACAGCTCATTCCTGGAAAAGCATCAACTCAGCGGGAGAGCAAGGAGAGGAGAAGAGGGGGAAATTGGGAAGAGGGGGAGGGTGGGAAACAAAGTCTGAAAGCCTGGACTTCCACACCTGGGAAAGCACAGAGCAGTCTGCTCACCAGCACCCCCTCGTCACAGGCTGCCAGCACAGCAGCCCTGCCCAGCACCAGCCCCATGCTCTAGGAGCACCTTTCTGCCAGCCAGTTACCTCCAGAGCAGGTCTGGGACCACAGAGAACAAGGCAGATGTCTGTGGGGAAGAGGAGCAAGGTTCATTTCCCCCCATCACGTTAATAATTAATTTAATTTAATGACAGAGCTCCACAAGGAGATGACAAAGCAGCCTCCACATGTATCTTGTCCTCAAGACACTGACCAGTTCACATTACTCTCTCCTTGCACAAACAATTTTGCAAGTCTCCCCAGGAAACCGGCTTAGCCTCCTACCCGATGGGAAGGGGTCGTGAAGCACGACAGGCTGTAGATAGCTGCACCTACTCTGCACATCCAGCTGGGCTGCCATCAACAACAGCTCTACTAACTGGGTCTGTAAGACATACAGAGAACCCTCATAAAACCAACAGACAGTTAATAAAGCTCACAACTAAGTTTCACAACAAAACATTTGCCAAAGACAATGAAAAAGACTCACGCAAAGAACAGCCTTTCAGTGTTACAACAGCTGCATGGTGGCAAAAACAGAACTCTGTCCCTGATCCCAAGCTATTGCAGTACTCTGAAAAATGGGTAAACAGTGATACTACACCACTCTGGTCCTAAAATGCAGGAGGCAGAAGAGAGCATGAGGGGTCTAAATACTCATAAGAAACATTTCTGACCATTGCTTGGCCAGGGACACATTCTTTTCCTTCCTCATCTGCTTTTGATGGTGTCATGCAGGGGATGGTACAAAAAATTCCCTGTATAAAAAAATCAGCAAATAGAGCACATTTTAGGAGCCTTTTATATACTTCATCAATTTCACTAACACCGGTCTTATTCACCAAACTCCATTCAAGAAATAGGGGCAAACCCTCAAATACAACCAGTAAGCTACCAAGCATCCTTTACCAGGCCAGCCAGGCTTGCCCTCCAGCCAGCAACCCAGCAAGCATGCAAATACTGTTCAACTGCTGGAAGAAAGGGACAAGAAAGGTGCTCCAGTCCTAACCAAACCAAGCATGTGCTTAGTTGAGTAAGTTGACACACAACTTACTCAACTGGAGGTCCAGAAAGCAGATGAAAGCCATACAGTAGGACCCAACACATTACTGTAAAATAAAAATCTTCATAGTTCCCATGTACGGAATTCAGTTCAGGTCCTACCAGAACTCACCTCTACACCAGGAATCAACTTCCTTTTCAACAAAAGAATAAGTTTCCCCTCAGCTTAGAAGAAGATAGTGTTTTGGATCACTGTAGCACCAGGTCCAACTGCTGCTTTTCTTTGACACTGTGAACTCCCGGGCCTGACCCTGTCACATACCATACAAAACCTTCCACCTGCTGTCTCTGACAACTGCACCAAAGGCTGGGTAATGGCCAGTGACCTCCAGAAATCACCATCCCGTGACATGAAATGTTCCTCTTGTGGAGGATCTCAAAGCCACAACTGCCAACTCCTGGGTCCTTCAAGGATGGAAGAGTGCAGTGAAAGGCCGCACAACCTGTCTACAAGTCTGTAAATATCCCATGAGCTCAGTAACTGTGTTGAACTGGTCATTCTACACATTAACTATTCCCAAAGGCAGCCCAGAAATACTCATCATGTGTTATTGCTGCAATAGGGCCATTTCCTGTGTCTGTGGATCTGCTGGTAAGTCAAGTTACAAGACCACTCCAATTTTGAGCTTCCTAATTATCTGCAATACTGACATCAAGTTCCCTTGAAGCATCTCTCCTGTAAGTTGCATGTGGAGTAACCACAAACACTTAGTGCCAGCACCACATGTTGACCAACCTGGAGCTCACCTGGACCCTACAGTCAACACGGCCAGACACAGTCCCCACCTCAAATCTACAAACCCTTCTACATGGGAGAGCTGAGTCAGTCCCAGCTCCAACATCATGCACACTGGCAGAGATGTTACACACCTCTGTGTTAATTTGGATCTGCCTCAAGGAAACCCAGAGCTTACCCTAAACTGATGCAAATGTTGACATCTTCAAAATCCCCTGATGCTTCCAGGATGCCTAGACAAGGAATAGTCTTAAAGAGCTTTCCCAAGTCTAAACTTTTTTGCCTCAGCTGAAACAACACATTTTTAATCTAGAAGAAAAATTTACCTCACAGGACCCCCTTCAGGACCTAAAGGTGCATTTACCAGCTCTAGGTCTAAGGCAGGTTTGCCATAAGGGACCCAGCTCCACAGCCAGAACCATGAAAATCCACCCTTCTCAGAGCCACAAAAACCTGTAAGAAAACTCAAATGAACAATAGCAAGACTTCATGCATTGAGGCCCTATATGGACTTCCAGTATGGCCCAGCCCCAGCTGGGCCCACCGGCAAGTCTCTGTGTGAATGGCACTAACATACTGGTTGAGCTAGGCAGGGCTGAATGAACTGGGACAGCTGGTTAGCTGTATGCAAACACGGGTATGGAGTTTGCATATCCATCACAGCTTCTGGAAAAAGCTTCAGTTTGAGAAACTGCTGTGCCCTGGGGCCAACCAGGCAACAGCCATCGGCACTGCAGCAACTTTCTCCCTGCCCTGATGGCATCGGGCCACCAAGCCAAGGTTGTCACCTGCGCTGACACTGCTCTGGCTGTCAACAACAGCAGCACAGCACAATGCAGATCACGAGACACAAAAAAACCCCATGAGTAGGTGGTCAGGGTAATGCTGAGGGAAAGAGCTGAAGCCCAGGTGTGGGCAGGTTACTGTGCTAACACCAGCTTCCCTGCTATAATAATCCATGCAGAGCCAAAGCTCCTGAAACACAGACCCCTCCGGCGGACTCCCGGTGTCCCCAGAACTAGCCTGTAGCCACCAGCAAACAAGGAAAAGCCCACGAACTCAGTTACCCAGACCCAGAATTCCCAGCCTATCACAGAGACAGCTGCCGACGATCAGAGGGGCCACATAGCAAATAAATTGCTCTCCAAACCCTAGGGGCAGGTCAAAAACCAGCAGAGGAAAGACCTTCCCACACAGCAGCCAGTGACAGCTCTCCCAGAAATAGAGCTTTGCTCCAAGTCATGTGAGGAAGCCTCTCCCACTTCAGGTTCTGTCTTCAGCCAGGACCAGCAGGACAGACTCCCACTGCAGCAACTCAGTCACTGCTCACACTGCATCCTCTTTTCCTCCAGCTCTAACATCATAACAAATTTTAGCCAACAAGAGGCAAGGACAGATACCCCAGTGAGGGGATAATCACCACAAAGGATTTAGTGGAGTAGGGTACCCAAATGCTGCTTCTGCTGCCATCCATAGCGAGCTGTGACTGGAAAAACACCACCTCTGGCATGTCGCCTTTAATAAATAACTGATACAACAACTGCAACAGTCCCAACCCTCCATTGCGATACAGAATTACACGACACAGGAAGGTCAGCACCAGGCATCTCTGCCTGCCAAAGCCTCCAGAGAGTTCATTCCTGGACGGGTTTAATATTAGTGCTACAGTAGTAACAACACAGCAATGGAAACAAGTGAAACCAAGAGCTTTGGGGCTCAGGGAAACACTAATGCTCCAGCTCTGCAAGCTAATGCAGTCCTCGGAGACAGCGATATTCACAGCCCAAAAGCTCACACTCTCTCTAAAGGCCACCATGGCATTACACAGATAAGCACATGGACAAAGCAGACAAAGTCACAGAGATTAGACTAATTCCCCTATTTGTACCTTATTGAAACGCCTTCCAAAAAGCCTTTACAAAAGGATTTGGTCCAAAAATTTCCAACAGCAGCCACCAGCAGGATTAAGTTTTACTTAACTTGCCAGCTGCTGCCTAACAAGCCAGCACCAGCGGGACAAACAGTAACACAGCCACGTGGTGCCACATCCCCCTTCTGGAAAACAACCATCCATCCAGCACAGGTCAGAAGGGCAGGCTCTGAATAACAAACAAGGGATGGAGAGAGGAGGAAATCAATAGGAAACACCAAAAACACACAGCCCTGACTGCTGCCTCATCAGATGTGCAGCACGATGCAAAGCTGGTGCAACATGAAGGCAATTTCCTGCAGACTCAGTCTCTGCTGTGTTCTGCAAGTCCAGCTCCTCTTCGTGGGCTTTTACACAGATCAAGTATCTTAAACCACAACATTGTTCTATCTATTTGGATGCAGTCAAGGGTGGAGGAGTAGCAATTCATTACAGCAGGTACCCTCAACTCAGAACAGTTCAGCAACTGCCATGCAGACAAGGAAGAGGTTTCCCTCCCCTTTAAGTACACTGAGGTCCAAAAGGACTTCAGGAATTTCAACTATGCTCCCTACACCTCTACATGTACAGTCTAGATGAAGGGCCTGATGCCCACCCTGACAGAGGATAGAAGCCTAACCCATCTGTGCAGCAGAAAAGCTGCAGGGGAAACCAGATTTTCTTTGCTTATATTCACAGACCCTTCTTTCCTGAGCATCCCCACATGGATTGTGATGGGTGCCTGCCTCTACCCTCAAGAGTTCAGGCCTGATGGGAGACCAGGTGAGGAAATTACAGGAGAAAGAAGCCAGGAGCATGATGGAGAAGAGGGACTTACTGAAAGCTCAGTCCTCCAAACACATCGACCCTGGGCTCATGGACCATGTACCTCCACTCCTGCATGCCAGCACCTTCCTTCTCAGAGTCCATTATGAAACGCTGCCTCCCCAGCAACATCCTGCTCTCACTGCAGCCATGTAGGAAGGAGCATCACTGCTTACACTACCATCCAGAAGACCCAGTATCCACCATGTGGGTGAGACAATGTCTGGGATTTGGGAACGGCCAAGTTCTAGATGAAATTCTAGAGTTCCCTTTAGAAAAAAGATGTATTTCAGCAGGAACCAGAAAACGGAGCAGTGGGGCCACCACTATCATCCCATAACAACAAAAAACGCTCAGGTCATGACCCAAATTATGGTGGTTTATGAGCCATTTTTTATGACATTTTGCCTTGACCTCCAAGACTGAACCATGCTGGAGCACAGCTGTACCACAGTCAGGGCACACTGATTTACTTTGCAGCAATTTCTGAGACATTGAGGTAGGTTTTTGCTCTGTGCTGGAATTTAGAGGACCAGAGTCCTCCACATGATTTCAAAACACTGAGCTGCACCAAAACAGCTGCATTCTCATGGCTGAGTAAAGGTTTCTTGAACTTTCTTTTTTTTTCTTTTTTTCAGAAATGACAAAAGAAGCTTAAATTTAAGAAACATTCCCATCAAACACATAACTGAAAACAATGCCTCTCCAAGAAAAATGCTGGCTTCAACATAACACCATATTTTGGGAGAAAATACATTCAGTCAAAAAAAAAATTCTGACCAGCTCTGGCTGCAAACTAGTTCAATAGCTGTTGTAAAGCATCATTGTTTGCATAGTACAGACAAGGCCTTAGGGAAATTGGTCTGCAGCCTGATTTGGCTAACTTGGCTTTCCGAACGCCACCCCTGGGCAAAGAAACCAGGCTGTGACAGCCATCCAATGTGGCCTTCAGAGCACAGCTCCAACCACAACTGAGAAAGCCGGACACCTACAGAGTCAGTAATAGCTGGGTCTGAACAGCAGGACACACACAGCCAGGCAAAGACAATACAGTCCAGGGAAGCAGGGAATACTGTCAACTAACCATCTCCATCTTTACCTCAGCCCTGGCACTGCTGTAGCCCCCACCACCACCGCCACAACATTCGGAAACAGCCTCCAGCAGCAGCTCCAGCCAGAATCAGCTCCAGTGTCCATGGGCCACCCCCAGCACGGGCAGCATTACAGGAACTCCCCACCGCAAACGCAGACGGTGGTTAGCAGATCTATGCCAAATCCTCAGCAGCTCAGGAGACGGAGGCACAGGCTGCAGTAACCAACACGTAAAATGTCTGAAATAACTGCTGGTGGGCCCTTGCTAACCAGGGCAGCTCATCTCACAGCAGGCATGGAAACACATCCTCTGGAGCACAACAGATGGGGTGCTGTGGCCTCTCATGTATAAAGTGCTGCCCTCCACATGGAAAGGACAGGGACTGACCAGAAACTGGAAAAAAGTGATGGCCACCTTCCAGTAGGGCCAATGATGTCACTTAGACCACCACAAAGGACGTGAGCATGCAAGGGAGTTTTGTAGGCCCTTTCACTCACAGACTTCTTGCCAACCTCTCCCGGCATGAAATTTATGCTGACATGGAAGTAGTCTCCACCAGGGGCATGGGACAGGCAAAGGTCTTCTGCAGACAGCAAAAGTTTCCAATTAAAAATAAATTTTAAAAAGTTCCCAAAATCAAAATAAAACAACTCCCCCAACTCGTGCTACAAAGAGCTGGCAGGAAAGGCAGGGGCACCATGCCAGTGCTCACGACTGCTTAGAAACTGACACTGCTTATTAAGCTTAGGATCCCTTCCCCAGCTCCCAGCATTTCCAGCCAGAAGGACAGTCACCGCTGGCATCAATTTCAAAAAGACCCTGCAATAAAAATAAATCACTCGGCCTTTCAGAGAGCATCAACGCATTTCCTCATGCACATGTGCAGAGATGAGGCCACCAAATACCAACGGCATCTGACCCCTACACTGGGAATTCCAGCAGCGCCCGCTTTGTTCTGCCTCCAGAGTGTTGTCCTAATCACTGCCTCGTACCCAGCTTTGGAGAGCAGGTGATAATTAAGCAGGTCTGGATAAGATACTGGGCCAGTGATTAGTCGGATACCAATTTTCACTTCACAGCTGAGACCAAGGAATCACTCACCACAGCTCTGAAACTAAAACTGGAATGGAGACCTGCAAGAGGGAGAAACCAGCAGCAGCAGGAGGAGCAGCACCATCCCACCATTGTACCTCAGACCACTGGTGTCCTCCCAGCAATGCAGAGCCAGTAGGATGGGGAGGGAGGAGTGGTCCCCTTGCAGGAGAATGGGGCCTTTCTGCTCTCCAGCCTAGAAGAGGGGAGGTGGCTGAGTGAAGTGAAGATAAGTGAAATGATGACCAAAGGGATTTCTTCACAGGCAAAAGAAATTCAAACTTTCACGTACTCCACAATTTATGGAAAGACAAGGCAGAACTTCAGGCTAGATGCTAAGGATTTACCTGGACACACAAACTCCACTCATTACACTGCTTTGAAAATTTTAGCTTAAACTTTAGCATGCCCCTGTGGGAACACATTTTGATCAATAGAAAATGAGCAGTATCAATTAGAAACAAAAAATGAATCAAAAGAAACCACAATTCAACTGATATAAGAATATTCTCAGAGTTGTACCAGATGAAAAGACAAATCTGTAGTTCAGCTGAGGCAAACATGCACAATACCTGGCTGGCGAGAAGTCCACGCTGCCCAGGTACATTTCTCGTGATGGACTTGGGTAGGAGACAACACTTTACACATGACTGAAGCCCATGTCCCAGCAAACTACAGACCATCAGCACGGTTGTTCCCTTCCCAACTGCACAGGTGTCCAGAAGAATTTAGAGTCCTGTTCTTGCAGCACTTCTATGGAACTGAGAGCTCTGTCATGACAAGATCCACATAAATCTTTGCCCAAGAAGTTCCCAGTATCAAGTTGGATAAGACAAGGCACAGTTGGAAATTCCATTTTATGGATTAGGAACAAAAAAACATTAAAAAGTCTGCTCAAAATCCTATGAAAAACCTGGGGGTGGTCTGATGGAGAACATGGATCTCACAAGTGGTCACAGCACTGCACTGATCTAATGTGGTCTCCTGCTGACCAGCACACAGCTCTTACCTGTGAAACATTGAATGAAAAGATCCAAGCTGCAGGAAAAAACCTTCCTTCTCTAATGAGCACAGTGTTAGCAGGCCAAGGGTAGTTCCACACTTCATGGTGAGACACATCCACACCAAGTGTCTCAGGTCCAAGAAGAGTCTACCACATCTGTGTGCTGCCACACTCACACCACCCATCAGCTGATCTTCCTGTGCCGCCACTTCTGGGATTAGCAACACACAAAGCCAACAAGGGCACAGATATCTGCACCACGTTATGTACAGCTGTAGCACAGTGCATCAGGAACAAAACCCTGCAGCCTTCTTGCTGCTCACAACTCCTCTTCCCAGGACCAGGTGCATGAATTCTTCTCATTTCTCCTCCTTCCCACCCAGAAGTGACACTACTCTGGGGTCTTCTTAATTTAGAGCTGAGCACTAACTCCTGCCATAGCCCAGCAACTCCACAGACACCCAGGGGAGACTCAGTTTCACATCTCCAAGGAGATGTAAACACTGAAGCTGCTCCATCACTACTCTGATTCTCAGAGCAAAGAAATTTTAACAAGATAAACAAAAGAATGAAACATCCCACACACCAAGATTGAGGCTATAATACTGCCTTGGGGATGGGGTGAGCTGAAGGGAATACTAGACTGGAGATCTACAGCCTGGAAAAAAAGAGGAAGAGGGAGAAACAGATTCAGGCTGGGCAACAGAGGTGAGAGGAAACATTGGACATCCTGCTCCAGCTCTCCCTGGAAGGTGAGATGCCTCCGTTCCTAATAATAGATGAGAGAAAAAGTTTGGTTTATGCCCCAGGGCTCCTGCAGAAGGTCCAAAGCAGAACCATGGGACCCGCAGGGCTCCTTCTCATTGATCAGCTGCCCTAAAGCCATCCACTTTATCTCCCATTGAGGGGCTTTAACCTGGGTCCTACTCCTGGACACTGCCCAGCTGACAGACACCAGCCCAGCACAAGCTAGGCTGAAGGCATCCTGAGGGAATTCCCAGAGGGAAGGGACTGAGAGAAATACATGTGTGAGAGAGAAATGCTCTTCCCTCTCACACAGCTTCTGAATGGCACCATTGTTAACCTCCTAGTTTTCACTAATTGCCCATGCATTTACAGTCAAGCAGCCAAGGTGCCTCCTGCCCCTCTGTCTCTGTTTCTCCCTGCAGGCCAATGGCTGGCTTTCTCATGGACATCAATTACCAGGGATCATGAAATTTTTCAGCAGGACTTGATGATCTTAAAGGTCTTTTCAAACCAAAATAATTCTATGATTCTATTTTGTGTGCTGCCTGGGGCTCCACGGCTGCCCAGAGACAAGACTGCAGCTGGACTGCTCTGGTTGTTCCCACCATGTTCCAGCCAACCACCAGCACGTACTTTAGCTCTCTGGAAAGGAGCAGAGACAACTTTCCTGATGAAGCATCCATGGGGACGCCACGAGAGGCTTGCTCTCTCTGTCACACCCCAGGCCTCGCACGTGCTGCTCCAACTGCACAACTCATTGCCCAGGACTCCTCCAAGGAACGGGCTGCCCACACACAGCCCCCAACCCCCTCTTAGCTGCACCTTTCATTCCAGAGAGGTTTATGCTTCCCAAACAAATTAGCTGAACTGATCACAACAAAAATCTCATCCCATGCATTTCTGACACAACTGAACTTGTGGTGTCTTCCTGAGTAGTTTTCCCCTCTCCCTGCTATCACCCACACCAACTCCCTATGCTGCTTTATCGGTGAGTTTTGTTAATCTATCATCTACCTCCTCTTGTGGAGCCTTAAAGAGATAGAGGAGGATGAAAAGGCACAGCACAAAACTTCACTGCCACCAGACCCCTCTTCCCAATGGGAGATGCTGCTATTTATTACTAAACTTCGTTTATAGTTACACACTCCCCCACCCACATGGCAATATTTCATTCAAGACAAGTTTGAATTCACTTCAAGAACAACATTTCAAAGGATCCCAAAGCATTTGTTTACAAACAGCATGCATGGAGAACTCACTTCTCCCACCAATGAACATGGTCCCCTCTGAGACAGGGAGAAGCAGCTGTTTCATAGCACCCAACACTACTCAACAGCTGAGGGACAGGAAATGATCCACAGACAACTGATATCGCTGAGGAAATTTATGGAAAATGAGGGCTGGAGACTTCTGTTTGCCAGGACAGAACAGACTAAAGCTCTCCACTGGGTCAGGAGGAATTTAGGGAGGCAAAGCGTCCCAGACTGTGGTCAAAGGAGCCACTCCAAATTTCAAGCCTCATCTGAAAGCTGGCACCTCCCAAACTAACGGGAACCTGGGCACTGGGATAATTTGGCTGAGGAGGGGAGAGCACCCCCTGCTGAGGCAGCCACATAGATCTCATCCAAGCCCCAAACAGGCCCAGCCCTGTTCGACATGGGGTACAAGCCAAAATCACAGCCTAGAGAGGTATTTGGTGCAGTGAGAAGACTCTGGGAAGACTATAAAACTGAAAACACTTTGCAATCCCAGCTCCATACACAAGACCTACTGTAAACACTAAATCTTCAGAGAGGGAAGGATCACGCAACTCCTTCAAATACCAAAGTCCTAGGAATGGTAAAGGGTCACATGTTGTGGAAACCAAGAGGGTCCCAAGATGGAAACAGAGGTCCCCAAAAAGCCTAAAGGAGAGTCAGATGTAGGAAATCTGGACAAAACAGAGTGAGGACAAAGGGTCTTACAGGGAGCTGGCTTCACATGGCATTTGCTCCCCAGAACAGTAACCAACAGGTAGGAGACATCAGAGGCTCCCCAGAAGATCAGTGAGTACAACATCCAAACAAGGAACAGAACACACCTCCTCACCTCCAAAGGGCCACTCGTGATGGGAGGAACCAAAGAGCATCATAAAAGTAATGGAAACACCAGCGTTGAAAGAGAGCTGCCCTGCAGGAGATGGGATATCAGGCAGGGCTGCACCCCTCTCTCATACAGATCCATCCCAGAGATTGAGCACGGGACATCTCACTTTGAGGATGGGACATGTACATGGGTACAGCAGGTCTTGCACATACCCCCTGCTCAGAGATGGGCAGCACGTGGAGAGCTCTCACTCATTCTCCATGGAGGCAGAGGAGGAGAAAGCTGGTCCTCTCTACCCATTCTTCCCAAAAATGAGATGCGGAGGACAAAGCTGCCAAAATGGATGTCCCTCCCCAAAATGGATGGTAGGAGAACAAAACTGTCCCCACATCCATTTCTTGGAAAGGGCTGATGGAGGTGGCACTACCTCCACACGCTTTTGGAGGAGAGAGCAAGGGGCACTCTCCCCAGGCAGGCACAGTGGGAGATGCCCAGGCCCTTTCGGTGGGGAATGACAGTCCTGAGTAGGATACAACCTGAGGATGCCACCCTAGACACTGCAATGTGGGCTGCGTGGGAAATACCACCTCAGGCAAGCTGTTGGCCAAACATCTTGAGCACGGGGAGGGGGTTACCCTCAGATGAGGATGACGGTCTCCTCCAAGGTACCTCAGGCATCTAAAGAAGGAGGGTATCACCAGCTCCCTCACTGAGGAGTTAGCACGGGGCAGCTTCCCCAGAGATGATGGAGGATCTGAGAATGTGGGGCTGTCCCCGGAGGCATCACCCAGGAACAACGAACCCCAGAGAATGTGCACGGAGGGGTATCACCACCAGCTTCCCCCAGGTGAGGTTCTGGGGGTGCACGGAGGGTGTGTCCCCCCAGACAGAACCCACGGGGGTCACCATCCCCATCCTCTCCAAGGCAAGGCAGTGGGGATGGAGGATGGATGCGGCTCCCCCACCCCGCGCCGGGCACGAGTGGGGCACCTCCCCACCCCGGGGGTCCCGGCCCCGCAGTCCCGGGGGCGCTCCCCGGGCCGAGGAAGCAGCCAGCCCCGGCCCCAGCCCCGTGCGGGGTGAGTGCTCCCCAGCCGCCCCCCACTGCTCCCCGGGTAGGCCCACGGGGCCCGGGCTCCACGCGTGGCCCCAGGGGACCGGGCCCGGGCCCGCGCTCACCCAAAGTCGTCGTCCATGGACTTGAAGTAGAACTTGTAGTTGGGGCGGTTGAGGAGGCCCTTGAAGTCGCCGAGGGTGACGCGCTCGGCCGGGATCGGCAGCTTCACCAGGTACGGCGTCTCCTGCTCGTCCAGGTGGTAAATGATCTTCGTCTCGGCCGCCGCCATGGCGCCCCTGCCCGGCCGCCAGGCCCCCGCCTCCGCCTCC
>VZRV01011021.1:791279-831378 GCA_013398115.1 Falcunculus frontatus | reverse complement strand
GCTCGGCCTCGGCCGGCCCCGCCCCGCCCGCCGTCCCGGCCCCGCCGGAACCGGAACCGGCTCCCCGCGGGGCCGCGGCGCGGAGCGGGACCGACCCTGCACCCGGGGCCCGCCATGGACCCGGACCGGGCTCAGCAGGCAGCCCGGGAGCGTGGGCCCAGATCCCACCACGATGCTGGCCCACACCCTGCCCCCAAGCCAGATCCCGCAACGATAGGAGACCCCTCCTTCGCTGGAGCTGACCCGCTCCAGCGGGAGCTGGCCCACTCATTTGGAACTGACCCCACTTCACACCCATCCACCCCTGCTGCTGCCGTGCCCCATGTGGGTGCATGGCCACTTGGACTGCACACCTCCAGCCCCGTGGGTGTATTCGGATTTATACTTTACATCCACGTCCTTCTATCTTCAGCCTGGTACTCCCCGTACACCCACATTCCCAGTGCCAGCTGGGAATATACCTCTCATAGGCTTCCCACCCCCATTCAGCTTTCACACCCCCCCTTATACCCACTGAAGCTGCTTCTGTCCACACTCCAGGCCTCACCTTCCATCTCTGCAGCCGTGGTCCTTTATCATACACCTCCCCGCCTTCCCCATGCTCCTCATATGGCTACATACCCCTTGAGTACTGCTCACAAAACCTGAGGCATATCGATCTCTACCCCGTCCTCCCATGTACAGACCCCTTTGAACTCCCCATACTGTGTCTTTGATGGCTACCACACACAGGGACAACTACCCAACCCAGCTCCTCTCCAGCTGTGGCTTCTCTCCAGAGCCCTTGTCACCATCCAACAACTATCCCCAGTACTCAGACATTTTCCTCACCAAGCAGACTCTCTCCTCTGCTCTTCACAAGCATCCTCTGTTCCACATACCATGGCCTCTTCAACTGTGCATCCTTGGGCTGTGCAGTTTCTTCTCATCCTCTGTCTCCCCAGACCCCAGTACACTCTTGCCTACAGTCATCAGCACTGTGACCCCAGCCCCTAGGACTTGCCTCTGTTCCACAGCAGTCTCAGGCCGTCTGGTTTCCTCTCTGCACGCCTTGCCAGCACCCAACGGGCACCAAGGAACCACCTCCATCAGCAGTTTCCTGGAGTTGTGGCTGAGAGCAAAGCTGGGGTGGATGGAGCTTTGGGAACACCCACCAACAGGAAGGGCAAGAACTGTCTCGCACCATCCTGGATTAGAAGGAACAAACGCAGAGGAAGCACCACACCATGGGCCTGCACAGGGCATGAGACTAGAGCAGCCCTCAGCGCTAGACTCCCCTGCTGTAGGAAAAGGAGACAGAGAGATCCTATAGGGAACAGAGCCAACCTCCTCAGGCAGGCAGGCTGGCTGAGCTAAATAAGCCTCCTCATGCATTAAAGAGTCCTGCAGGCATTGCTAGCAATTACCTGGGCAGCACTGCTAGACTGGGTGAAGAACCTGACATTAAACTGGAAAAAAAAAACAAAAAACCAAGGGAAGTCCTCAGGTAAGCAGAAGTTGTAAGAGGTGTGAGACTCTCCCATGTTTCCACATCAGCTCTTGGAAGATTGTCATTTCCTCATGCTCGGAGCTCTGTGGTAAAAGCTGGTGTACCTGGAATGAAGAATCCAGGTCAGGAATGGAAAAGTTTAGTTTAATTCCTTTGTCCTGTGTCAACCCTGACAGAGCTAATCTTAAAAGTCTTTTTGCAACACCTCCCTGCCCCAAAAGCAGGCACATGTGAAAGAATCCTCATCTGCCCCTGGCAGAGCCACTGTCTCACCCACCCCCCAGCACAGCCATGGATGCACCTTGGAGCCTATATTGTACACATTAGACACATTTGTTACCAAATTTTTGGTAACAAATTTTTGGTAGTGCTGAGCAAAAATTTGGCAATTTTTGGTAGTGTTGAGCTCCCAAGGGAGCACATGCAGCCCAGGGGAGGGGTGCCACAACTCTCAGGGTGGTAGTAGATGAAATCTCATTGCTACAGCTGCCTTTTCTTTTAAAACAGGCCAAGTGACTGAACAGACTCAATGTAGATCAGTTTCACTGCTCACAGAGGCCTTGTGCTGTATAACTCACTGAATGGAAGTTAAGAACACAGTGCCAAAGAAATTATCAGGAGGGGATTGTGCTGAGCACTCCAAGGTCCACAAGGAAGAGTTTCTGAACTGCCCGTTGGCTTAGTTTTGCAATTATTGCAACTTAAAAGTTGCAGTATTGATAACATTGCTTCTCCTTACAGAGTAAACACGCTTCAGACTTTTTAGTGCCTCTCAGAAAAGCCCTAAGCAGAGGTGGATGTACTTGAGTCCCATCACTTACACCTTTAAGCAACATCTAACTATTATCTTTTAAAAGGCTTACTATTGTTAACTGAACTTAAGGATTTGACACAGGAACACCAGATGACATCCATCCATCCATCCATCCATCCATCCATCCATCCATCCATCCATCCATCCATCCATCCATCCATCCATCCATCCATCCATCCATCCATCCCTGTCAGATGGGAAGTCAGACAAGTTATTTTAGCTACAGGAAAATAAAGTACTTACTGCTTACATTGCTCAGAGATGGGTAGCAATGATTCTTCCACATTCCAGATTGCTCTCAAAGGCATTTCTAGTCTTCCAACCAAACAAAAATCTTGACTGAACCAACAAGCAAGCATCAAGCCCACCCTACACTTCAGCAATGGAATAAATGTTCCTTTAAAAAGTACAACACATATCAGCCCATAAGGATGCTGCAGAACTCCACCTTGGAGAGTATCGAGTGTCCTAGTTTTTTTTCTTTTTGCTATTCTATTCTCGGAATCTGTAAAACTACCCTGCCACACACACCACCAAGGCCTGAAGGATGTGGCCACAGAGCAACATTCTCCCCTTGGACTTTAACTCCTGGGTAAAAAAGCAGCTCATACCATGAAGTTGGAGCAAAAGAGGAAGGAATGTGGAAAAAACGAAAGTGGAATTGTTACTTGGCAGAAATAATCAAGAACTTCTGGCAAAACTGAGCTATTTACAGCACTACATATTAAATTTATTCTTAAGCCATCTCTACCCTGTAAAAGGAAAAAAACTTAAAATGTCCAAGGAGATTTTAAAATTACCAAGTCTTGCAGCTGGTTTGTAAATGTTTTTACTAAGAGCTCTGTAGCTGCCATTCCCTGTCTCTGCCAGTTCCTATTTCCCAGCATCTGAAGGGCACAATGCAGGACCTATCAGCCAACATTCCCACCAATTCCCATGACAAATGATAACAGATTTCTTTGGATTTAAGGTTCATCTTTGCAACATAATTCTGTACAAAACCAAACCTCACCCACTTTAGGATTACAAGTTCAGAAGTTTTAATGAATTGGTCTCTAGTTGCAAACAGAGGTCATGAGTTACCATTGAACACTTTCACCCAATCAATGCTGTGCTGATTTCCTACCTGCCTATTGTGTGCTTAAAATCTCCTGAGGAAAAAGTAGCGATGAGTTATTTAACTTATATATGAAGCCCTGCTCAGGCATGTACAACTGGAGACATACAAATCCAAGTCAAAAAAAGCAAACAAGCTGGTAACACCAGGATAGTTTTTATTTGCTCCCTGAATCAAATATTGGCAGATACAGAAAATTCAGATACCAACTATTTCCCCAACATTTACAAGACTGAGTTTGCAATGTCAGAAAACAAGGACATTTATGCACAATCCTGGCAACTGATAGTGTGAGTGCACAAGATGGCCCTGCCTGAACATCAGTTTTTTAGAGGCAGTATCCCTGGTCTCCAGCATTCAATGCTGTCCCCTCACTGACAATTGTGGCACCATGGAACGGCCAAGTAAATATCCTGAGTGGGCAGCTCCAGTGCATTTCCCCCTGCAAAGGATTTATTCCATGCTCCTCCTGAAGGGGCAGAGGCAAGGTCAGCACATCCAACAAATAACCCATCTATGAACACAAGCTGAGGGTTGCGGTACCCTTTTCACTCTGTTCTTTGAGAGCAGGGGAGAACACAGCACGACACTTCCAAGTAAGCTGTTCTTAAAGGCCTTGCTGCTGCCACGTTTTGTCTGTGCCAGAGGCACACTCGCTCGCTGCTGCCTGCCAAGCTGCTCTGAGGCTGCAGAGCCTCACAGTGGGTTTGCAGCACTTTCCCTGCTCTCTGAGGGAAGTTTTCAAATAAATAAACGGCCATGAAGTAAGCAAGCTTATATAACGGAAATCATGTGGATACACAGACCATGTGCTGCTGAAGGAAATACCATTTGCTCCTTTTCACACTGGAGCAGAACTTAGGAACTTGCATTCTCCTCAAAGCAGCTGGTGCAGTGAATGCCCCCAAGGCAAAACACAAGTGTAGCTGGTGCAGTGGGAGGAGCCAGGCACCTCTGCTCCCTTTTTATAAAAAACATAAAAGAAACAGACACTTCTCTAAAACATGTCTGCTAAGCTGGGGGCACACAAGAACGATCACATGCAGGATATGGTGATCCGTACAGCCATCCACCATCAGCCAACCCTGTGGGGGTGCTGAGCACACATCAGCCCCAGTTCTACAGCAGGGGAAACACATGGTTTTACCAACTCCACCGTGCAACCTTGTGTTAGATGCTAGGGCATGGCAGATGGCAAGAGATTTTCCCTTTTGGAAAGATCACAGAAGTGCCTTCTAGGCTGCAAAATGCCTTGGGCGTCCTCAGACAACTGCATCTTCTCCAGGCACAAGAACTTCTGAATTCCAGTCCTGCACTCCAGATCTTAATCCACATGCTCTTACTCGCCAACCTTGCCAGTGTCTCTTCAGCAGGAATTCCCTTAGCTCCAGAAGCAACAATGACTCCAAATATCTTAGCTGTATGACCATTCTTCCACAACCCTGATGGTTAGATCTACAAGGGCATCGTATGCATTTGCATCTACTCTCTCCCTTTGTATTAGTAACAAGGACCTCCCAAAAGATAGCTTATAGTACATCATATCCAGGCTCCAGAGGGATTTTAGGCATCACAGCCTCCTGCTTTTCCCTTATGGTTTTTACACTGGGTTGCAACATAAGGTGCAAGTGAGGGAGGGAGGGAAGTGGTGAAGTTGGGAACACACAACTGAATTAATGATGGGATTGTCAGTCACTTCAATGTCAGGCCCCACATTTACACACCATGCACTGGCATTGATCTTGCCCTGCCCACTTGGCCCAGAAAGGCAGTGAGAGCCTCTTCTCGTGCTGAGCCACCATGTCAGTCTTGGTCGCCGTCAGACGACTCCTCCTCTGCCTCCTCCAGCCACTGGATAAACTTCTGGAGCTGAAGAGAGAATGAAACGTAATTGGGTGACAACTGACACCTAAGAGATGCTGGAAATGCTCAACAAATACACTGTGCGAGTGAGCATCACTATCACGCACAAGAGACAAAGTGTTTCCAGGAGAAACAGAAATGGAGGCAGATTGAGGGAGAGAGAGACAATTAGGTGAAAAACAACTGGGGTGCCACAGACAAATGCAGACTGATTAAATTCCGTAAGGAGACTCCTCCAGGCAGACAATCCCTCCAACATTCAGCAAAAAGACAAAAGCTTGAGAGTTTTTCAGAGTTTGAGGGCAAAGAGATGGCAGCTGCACCTTAGCTAAGACATGTTAGGAAAACTCTGCTGGGAAAAAAACTAGTCCCCCAGAAACTGCTATTAAAAAGGCAGCTCATTTTACATTTTAACTGGGCTTGAACAAGCAGCTGAAAGCACTCCTGACCTATACTAATAGCTGACTTTGCAAAGGTTTTAAACAAAGTTGTTCTTCAGATGGCTTTTTTCCTCTACTCCTTTTCCAGATCCAGGGAGGAGGACTGGAACAGCCAAACTGCAGCACAAAGTTTTGCCTGACGGAGGAGGGAAGTTTATATGCTCCTTGCAACAGAAGCCAAATGAAACCACTCAGTACAGCAAATGCTTAGAAATATATGTGAAGGGACTGCTGAGCCAGGAATGAAAGCTTCAAAGGAATTGCATGGGGCCAGCACACAGGGCATTGGCCTAAAGCCCATTTCAAATGGGTGTTGGCTTAGACAAGCCGCGCTGCTACTTCAGAAAGTGCTGGCCTCGTGCTGCAGAGAGCCCACTAAAAACAATCCTCATACTACCTCCATTCCTCATCCAAACAGGAGGATTATGGCATAACGCACAGAAATGCCTGGAGAACAAATCTATGTTACTCAGTGTTCAGTGCACTGGTGTGTTTCTTGGCGTACCAGGCGATGGCAGCTGCTCTACAGAAGGTGACAGTGACACCGAACTTCACTCAAAGTTTCTTTCAGCAGCTGTTGTCTCTCTCTCACCCCCCATCCCTGCCTCTCCAAACACCTTTGGGACTCACCCGTTGGTTTTTACGAAGCTGCTTTCCTTTGTCAGACGTGTCCCGCGAAGAGAACCAATTGAGAATTACATCTTCTTCCAGAATTTCCAGCTGGTAAAATGTCATCAACACCTGCATCAATTAGAAAAGAGCAACAGGCTCTCTATAAACTCTTTTGGGACTAGCTCACGTCCAAGTACAAAGTTTGCACGTAATTTGTGTCTCTCGGCTCTGTCTTCACCAGAAGGCACTCAGTCTGCTCCATTTTCCTTTTGCTGTTAAAAATAACTGTGCTTCTCCTACCAAGCCTTATGTTCCTGACAGATGCTGTGACACATAATGAGGCAAAGTTCAAGCCCCATCAGCTTCAGCTCTGAGGATGCTGGGTATGACTGAGAGCAGTGGGCAACAAGGAGTCACAGAGGACGTCAGTTCAAGACATAAGTTCTCTTTTTAAAGCAACCCAAACACCATCCCCAAAGTAGATCCAACAAGCAACTGATGCAGGCTCACATACAACAGTGACACGTGCAGAGGAGCATGAACCTATCCAGCTCTGCCCCAGGCTCCCTCCTCTTGCCAGCTCTCTCTTTGCAGTGCCTTATGGCAGGTGTCAAAGCAATTGGTCATTCGTTAGCTCAAGCCCCTGCCCGGTGAGCAAGGGGCAGACGCAATCAGGCTTTCTTAGGGTGCCTTTGTGCTCAGGCAGACCAGGCACTTTGCAGTCGGTCTCCTTGCAGCAGAGCACTAGCAAAACTGGCTGCCAACTCCGAATATAAAGTGTCACTTCAATTCCCAGCCTCTAGGGAAACCCAGGCCCCTAGAACAATGGACACATGCCAAACAATTGCTGTAATTCAAGGACATTTTGGCTCACCAAACGGAAGGCTTTTGGCTCCAGTCCTAAGTGCTTTGCCATCAGCCAGAAGCACTGGTAACAGAAGTTAGGATTACTCTTTCTTGAGGAACCAAGAGTTAAGCAGGCTCTAGGAGAGCTCTTCCAAAACAGACAGGGGCTTCCTGGGTTGCTGCTAAAGGAGACTTGCAATCCAAGTCAAATGCTCTCCATGTGATACGGCAGACAGAATGCAAGGATAAAATATTTGTGAAGGACGTTGAGGAGGAATATATGAAAATTCTCAGAAGCAGGGAGACAGATAATAAGCCACATGACAGGTCCCTTTTTTTCCCAATTTCATAACTAGCTCAGCCTGAATAAAATCCCACTTTTATTCCCAGCTTTTCTGCTTTGCACTCCAAAGTAGGATAAACCATTTAGCAGTTAGATCCCAGGGACCATGGAGAGATAAATTCCTAGAGCAAGTCTCTGGCCTCTTCCAGCATCACACAACAAGGGCACCTATGTTGGAAGCTGCAAAATAATAGCTCCCCACAGGCTGCAGGCTGGTAATTAATACTCACCCTCAGCTGTGCTCCCTCAGAGGCACAGGCAGACACAGAACTATTTTTTTTTTTTAAGAAATTGTTATAGACGGATTTTCTACATACCCTCTCTACCGAGACCCCAAAATTCTCCCCCCTAAAGCAGAGAGGTGATGATGTAAATAGGATGCATTCCACTGTGATCTAGCAAAAAGAGATTTGGGAGCAGATACTCACTTTAGCTATCGATGTGCAGAGACTGTCGTGTTCCAAGAAGAATTCCTCAATGGCACATAAGGCATTCAAGTGATCTGATGCTCGTTTTATGTAGTTCTTAAACAACGGGGTCCAGTTCTTCAACAGCTGCAGGGGGAAAACACATAAGAGCTCCTGAGCTGAGATTCATGGGTGCACTGAGCCCTGTTTCTCAGCTGTTTTACACCAAAAAAGTGACTCAGGGAAGCATTTTATGAAACCATTCGACTGACTACTTCAGGTATTTGACCCTCTCTGTCCATGAAACAGATGTTTTTAAGTCTCACATGTGAGGACAGAACCTGGCTTTACTAAGCAGCTTTCAGAGTATCTACTAGCTTTCTTGTTTTTGCCTCTCTGGATGGAATACCGGATCATCACAATAAATGTGTTCAATGGAGTCTGGTATTCAAACAAAATCTCTTCACTGCAGACTGATAAGGAGAGATACCTACATGCTATTCACAGCCTCCCCCCACAGAGCAGCTGACATTTCAGTGGAATTTTCCTTCAAAGCAGAAGGACGAATAAGGAAACATAGAAAAAGATAATGCCAGGTTAATTACCAGCTGCATAGAAGTGAACAGTGAAAAACAACCACCCCTAAAACAGGAACACGTCAGAGCAGCCCCTAAGTGCAAATCACACATTTGCTGTGTGCCTAGAGGCTTGTTTGGATCCTGAAGCCTGCTGCAGGGAATGGGTGGGAAGGATGAAGGGCAAGAAGTTGTTACACTATTAGTTGTTCTCTCCTCCAAGGCTTATTTTTCTTGAAGTCTTAAGTTTAATGATTTTAGTGCTACCTCTTCAAACAATATTTCTGTCTAAGTCCCCCACAGCTCTTTCACTTGTTGTACATATCTGAGAAATATGCAGCAGGGAGCTCTGCAAAGCAGCACAGACTGACCTGAATCTGAGATGGGAGATAATACTTAGATCCCTGTCCATAAAAATTTTAGAAGGTATAAGAACTTGGATAAGATACAAAAATTCTTCATTGGCCACATCATGATCTGACTATCCTACACAAATATTGTAGGAAATTAAATCAGAGTTCCACATCTTTTTAAATGGAGTAATTCAACAGCAGACAATCCTGAAACTACATCCCTGGCACGCCTGCACAGGGTTTGCTGCGCCTTCAGCAGTGTCTCCTTACAGAACACATCTGGTCTGTTTTGAAGGGAAACTGGCAATTCACAGGGGCTTGGGACTGATGAAGAAGCTTCGAGTCACCTACATTTGGGGTTAATCAGCATTATTCTGTCCAGGATAACTGTTAACAGGCAGAAGAGCTCCAGGACACAGAGTGGAGCTACGACCCAGGCTATGGAGATAGTCCAAGCTGGTGTGGACTACCAAAGGTAGCCTGAGCTAGGAAACAGTGCTCATCTGCTCTGCAGTGCTGCTCTCCATCACCTCTTCAGACATATTTGCTATGCAACTGTGCTGGAATTTGCATACCTCAAGCAGAAACAAAGAAGGGGATTAGTACAAACAAACCCATCTGTACAGTGGTACATTGACTGGTTTAAAGAACAATAGTAACAGCATGGAATGATCCTGATCATCATGGTATCACAACAGAACAACTGAGAGTTCTGTGGCATATTTCCAGGAAGTATTTTAGTGTTTAGCAAAATGATTAATGCTAAACACTCCCCGCTCCTCCACAACCATCTCTGCATTTTTATTATTCTTTGGAATCTTCACCTCAACTGCAGTAAAGCTACTGGAAAGTTCCTTCCAGGCTAAGAAACACTTTGTAATACCTTTCTATTAATACCTGTAAATCACAAACAGGCACAAATCTAACCGGAAGCTATTGAGTTTCTGAAAGCAGGTTATTTATAAAGAAAACACTCCCAACCCCAGGCCTCAATCCAGTGATATTGCTGGAAAAGGGAAAGAAGAAAAAATATACCATGTCAAGTTGAGAACATGTACTGCACTGTAACTGGTGCTAATGGGGAAAGTAAGGCTCAGCCCCACAGAGCCCCCAGGAAAAACATCCTCTAAGCTTATATGACCAGAGAGGCTATTTTGGAAGTTTCATGAAAATCTAAACTGGAGAACTAGAAGCTTCCAATGTGGATTTGATAAAACACTGAAAAATGTGAGAAGTTACCTGACAGAGAGCCATATGGACAATACCACAACTTTCCAGACTTTGGCTCTACCTGGGTAACTCCTCAAAACAATCTACAGCCTGGAGAAAGCAATCAAATTTCTCTGAAAGGCTGATTCATCTTTCATCAAATCTGGTCAACGATACTCTTAACATCTTCAAGGATGTCTGTGATCCATCGCTCTTGTCGGAAGGACAGTCTCAATACCAAGATCATTTTACACCTACCACCAGCACAGAACACCATCAGGAAGTGCATGCAAAACACGATGGATAAAACTGTAATTCCAGCCTGTTACACCACAACAGCGTCTATGCTGATCACCATAAATGGCTTCAGTGACAGCAGAGATCCATTCGGTCCCCGAATAAGCAATCTCATGGTGTGTTCACATGCACACCATTACAGAATCCCAGTTCTGGGAAAGGTCTATAGTTCTAGGAAAGGTCTATTTCTTCACCATCTCTGCTTCACAACTTGTACAAGAGCTGAATGAGATGCCTGACATACATCAAACTGGATACCTCTATTTCTCAAGCCTCCATGTTTCATCTGAAAAAAAACCCCACGGGCATATCCTTTACCAGATTGTTGTTTCCCAAAATTGCTGCAACACTTCAGAGCTTCATGCTCAGGGGCCAGCACTTCAGACCACATAGTGTGGTTTCAAGTCAAACCATACATCATAACTATGGCATTCCCACAATTTCCCCTCCTGAGCTGTCTGAGACTGCTCTACTATAGGTTTTACATAAGCAACCCATCTTATTTCAGCATCTCTTGGTCAGAGTTGAGCTACAAAGAGAGTGAGAAACATAAAACAGGTCTCTAAGGTTCAGTGGGCTTCTGATACCCATCACTCTCAGAATACAAATACCCTCATCTCACAAAAAATAACGCCTTTCCATAACTACTCCATCATGAGCAGCTCTCAGCCCAATAATTCTATTGCCTGAGGCAGTTTTAGCTGCACACTTCAGCAGCAACTGCTTTCATTATGTACTAAGCTATACCAAGCCTGTGCTTGGGATTCACAGGGTGTAAATAAGAATTAGTAAATTAATGGAGTGTACTTTTTACTAACCAGGGAATCTCAAGTTGCAGAGAAGCCACTGTTCCAGATGCTGTACGACTTCTGCCCAAAGAACTGATCTTTTCAGAGCACTGCTGGTAAATACACAAAGCTGCTGCCTCAGAAGATCAGTGATGTGTGTTTAATAAACCTTTGACGGCTGGTTCACTACGTCTGTTTGAGGCACATCTCATCTCAAATACTGGGTTATTGTAACAGTGACAAACATCACGTGTGCAAGTGAACACACCTGTACCTCGCCAGGACACTGTGCTCCTGCTGAATGCAGTGCAGAAAGTCAGCACAGCAATTCTGCACACAGTGAAGGCACCAACCGAGGCACAGACTGCCCCAGAGAAGGATTCTCTAAGAATCTTCCTGGCTGTTCTTTACAAGGGAGCATCTGGAGAAAATGGCTGCCATGATGGTCAATTGGTTTGACACCTGGCTTTCTTTGATAAATCTAAGGGTTAATTTGTATTTCATAAATGAACACAATTCCCCGCCTAGACAAATGCCACCTGTCCATGACATGAGACATGGTCACTCTAAACATTATATTTTGATTATTACTACTTCTCACTAAAGGTGATTTGACTTGCTCTCTCTGATGCTAAACATGAATATTAGCTTTTCTTTGATTAAAAATATATGGACAAAGTTACCCAGAGAAACTCACCATGTACTACCATTGTCTTTAGCTTCTAGGGGTTTGGGGCAATTATGCAAAACTTTATGCATTTATCTGCTTCATCCCAGACTAGAACATCTTCTGACTGGGTGCTGCAGTGAAATTCTCCTTTCCTACTCATGCTAGAGTAGGAGCCTAATCTGGGAGACCAACAGATGCCATATCGCAGCTGGGATAACCCCCCCACCCCTCCTGTATAGCTACACAAGCTGTTGTCTAGATGTACTTAGAATCTAACACCTGCTCCAACATTTTCTTCAGTCCTCCTCCTTCAATTCTCTTTTTCTAGGACAGGACATGCTATTCAAGAAAAGAGTCTGGAAAAATGAACAAAAGCAAGCAGAATTTAAACAGAGTGAGCAGCAAATCTAACTAAGCCATCTGAAGAACAGATCAGTTTACATGGATGTCTTCTGCAGAAGGCATCTCCACATGTCCAAGAGGTGAGTTACGTAGCATGCTTACACCTACACAAAGGAGAATTAGTTTTCCACCCTTTCCCATCAATTGAAAGCACATACTTCCTCAGAGAAAGGATTATGAGGAAGTCTAGTGTTCCTCTTAAACTCAATCTCCTAAAAAACAAACAAACAAAAAAGTAGTCCTAAAGAGAATTGAAGTAGTCTGTCCCAAACATGTGTCAGACCTATTCATTCTGAAAGAGCACCTTCATAATCTGTAGAGTTTGCAAAGTCAAATATGTAAATGGATTGTAAGAAGGAGACAAAAATACTACAATGACTTCAGCTTGGGTGAACAAAACCATTAAGAGAAGACTCCCTGCTTTTAAAAACAGATCCAACCCTATTTTGTCTCACATAAGGCAGGAAATTGAAGTTGGTACACCCAACTATAAAATCCATCTCCCTAGAGACAAAGCAGAACTTTATCTTTGCACAACGACAACAATATTGTGCCTTTGCATTTGGCTGAAAAAAAAAAGGCACCAATTATAGTATGCAGAAAAATAAGACCTTGGAAAGGATCCCATTAGGAAAGGAGTACTCCCCACTGCCCCAGAGACTGGCCTTGAGATGGACTGAACTGGGTTGCTCAAATGCAAGCCTGTAAAGACATTTCTAACAGACCTTCTCTTTTCTCTTTTAGAAATGATGCACTTCTATTGTCTCACAAAGGCAACAGAAACAACCACAGGGACTGAAGTAGAGCTCCCATACCTACAGTCTCAGCTGAGCTCTGTCAAGCAGGAACAACAGTTTCAGCTCATTTTTACTTCTACAGAAGACCAAGAGGCTCATGAACTCAAGGAGTTCAAGTGGCTCCAGGCTTAACCAAAGAGATATCTCAGGGAGGAACTACCCGGGGCACGGAGAGAGACTGCTACACACTGGGAGACAAGCCCAAAGAAGAGTGAAGTGGAGCAGGACTCACAGGAAGTAACGCTGAGAAATAGTTCTGGGAGTCCAGGTTTGCATCCAGCTGCTGCAGTGGGAACTCCAGGATCACTTTACTGAGCACCTGCATCATCTCCTTCAGGCCAATGTTATATGCATACCTACAATGAAAAAGGCAAAAACGCCTCAACATTTCACACCATCTGATCTCTGCAGACTGTGGCTATTTACAGAGATAGAGCAGAAAATCTGATTTTCACCTTCTCAACCTATGTTTTAAATGTTTGTTTGGTTTTCCAAATGTTCAGACAATAAACCACCTTGCACTGCATCAGGCCCTGCATCAGGCCGTAAGTCCTGAAAATCTGTTATCACAATGGAACAAGCTGCTGCAGGGACAGCACCCCCACATTTACCAGAGTGCTGTAGGAATGCTCTTGCACAAAAGAAGGCGAACAGGTTTGGATTTGAGAAACACTAGATAAAAGGCACTCTGATTATGTGTTCTAGACTTGGTGCTGTAAAAATACTGTGGACAAACCATAGCACAGCACAGCCCCAGCTGCAGGCAGCTGGCTGAATGCTGCAATGCCCAGAGCAGCAGACCCCTGCATGAACTTCCAGGCAGTCATGTCAAGAACTGGCTTGTTCTCTTCAGTCCACAGTTATTTAGCAGCAATTCAATCTCTTGTTACAGAGCTGGGGCAGGAAAAGCCTAACCACCAATGATGCTGGAGATGCAGCTGGTGCTCTCCATCAACTCCTGTTGTCATTCAGTCATGATTTCTAAGCTGCATTTCTCATGCTCCATACTGATAAAATGTCTAACAATTGCCATTCACGTGGTTTCTCCTCTTCTTTTGACACATCTGCTGTCAATCTCAACTGTTCAGCATAAGGGACAACATCCCTAAGGACATCCCAAGGATTCCTAAGGACATCCCCAACTCACTTGAGGGAGTTGATTTCCAGGACCAGGTTGTCACAGGAAATGTTTTCTTCTTCGCCCCTTTGTAACGTACCCAGAACCTCATTCTGGAAAACTAATGAAAGAAAGGACAGGCAGTTAGACATGAGGGAAAAGCACAGATTCTTCCAACTGCTCATTACTGAAGGAATGATGCCCTTCACAAAAAAAGCATTCTGACACAGATGTCTATTTGTTCTCTGTAAGCTGACACAAACCCACAGCAACTATACTTATAAATAGTGGGATATAATTCAAACCAAGGAAACCACCTACTAGATACCATCGATCCACAGAAACCAGTACAAAGCTATTTACCTCTGCAGCCTTTTACAGCAGCATTTCTATTATACTTTCACAATCTAGCCTTTCCTATTCAGACAAACCTCATCTTCCTATAACCGAAAATATGAATTCAAAACTAAAATTTATTGGTTTGATTTCTTTGGGGGAGATATTCCAACATGAGAAAGTTTTTGAGTTTTTCCAATTTGGCTTGAACTTCTTTCAAATCCAGGTAAGCTTAACACAACAAAACAGAAAAGCAAAACATCTCTGCCGAAAGAGGTAACTTGCCCTACAAGGACATTTACTTCTCCATCATGATTACAGTACTAAGCTGTCCATACAGAGAAACTGTGCTGGACCTTGCCATAGTCTCTAAAATTAGGCAATGACACTGCCATTTAAACAGTGAAGGTCCAGTAATGACAAAGATGGAGGCTCTTTGTCTAGTTTCTCATCCTTGGCTGCCTTGGTTAACCCAGCAGCAATACAGGGAATATTAAACAACTCTGTAGAAAATGCAGGAAGTGAGATCAGGAAACAATGTATTATAGACGTGCACAAATTTTCCAATACACTCAGAGAAAAGAGCACAAACCTCACACACTGCATTATCTGCAGAGTCACTGTACCTCTTCAGAGCCCATCTCTCACCTTTGATGTCATCCAGCTGAGGGGAAGCTGCCCGACTGTCTGGCTCCTCAGAGCCCATGCTCAGGTCACTGTCAGACTCGCTCTCTTCCTCTGAGTGCATAGCTGGGCCTGAGGAAGGAGAAGATACAGCATTTAGCACTCAAAAGCTGCAACTATCATAAGCCATGAGGAACCAGGTGTCCCAGGGACTTCCCAACCAAGTCAGCAACTATCTGTCCTTGCAAGGAAGCTTCTATTTACAGGTCCAGATGATTAGATTTGCTGCAGAGGGAACACTACAGCTGGCACTAGGATAATGGGATTTTTTGAGAGTCTGCAGGCAGACAATAAAGGACAGGGACAGAGGCAACTGCATTTTGCGCAGACTGCTGACTCACAATGGAGCAATGTCAGCAGACACTGTCACTGGCAGGAAGAGAGCCAGCAGCACCCAGAATAGCCAAAGCATATTCCCTCTGAAGGAGGGCCTGGTGTCCCATAGTGCAGCATTCCCAGCACAGACAGCGCTGTGTGTTAGTGCAAGGCAAATATCTAATAAACACTTCCCACGGAGCACAGGAAGAAAGAATCTGGTCCATGACCTGCTTTTACCTCTCACCTTCCCTCCACACATAGCTGTGATCTGGAACCAGTCCGCTTCACAAAGCCCGAGTCTTGCTCTAGACACAATTACCAGCATCCCACTTTGCCAGTTTCCCCAACACACGCCTGTCCGTTCACCCCAGGTGACCACACTAAACTTGTCCTCACCCCACAGGCTTTGTCTCTGCTCTTCTTCATCCTCTTCATTTTTGTCATCTGCTTTCCAGAGATAGCCTCTGCCCTCTGAGCCTACGTCCTTTTTATTGTAACCTGAAAAACAATCAGCAATCAGTGTGGATGTACTGGATCTGCTTACAGGCAAATCTGAAATAGACTGGTGTAACCTGCATATTACTGCCCCTAAATAGCCTTCATCAAGAGGGAGCTGGGATTCCTACAGATGCATACAGATTTCAGCTTTTGTTTTCTCACATGCTTCGACAAGTGACTGACTTACTCCTCCCTACAGCAGCAACATCTGGAGGGCCATGTTTAGATTCCTTGACAAACCCATACTTTAGAAACACTGCTTCACAAAGACAAAGCCCTTGGACACAGCTCAGTATCCTTGCTTGCCCTGATGAAAACACATAGGCTCCAGGTTGAATGCAGCACTAAGCTCCACCCTGGCACTGCAGTATCTAGAATGAGGGAGGTAAAGACCCCAAAAGATCATGGAAGACAAAACCTTCTGCATAGCTTTAGTGCATGGAAACAGAGACTCTCATACCTTTCAGTTTCACTTTGCTCTCCTCTTTGTTCACACCAGAGTCATCACTGAACTGGTCATCATCCTCTTCCTCCTCATCTGGGGGGTGCAGAGAGATCACTGTGCCCTCAGAGAGAGTGATGCCAGGACCTACTACTACCTGCAAATATGTAAAATATATCTTAATGAAAACCAGTCTGACTGCCCCTTTGTACCTCCACCAGCAGCTCCAGACAAGCTGTCACTAACAAGTATAACTGAAGACAGCACTGCTACATTCCATACCACACTGCCCCAGTCAAACTAAGGGAAGAAAAAGGTGGGAGCAGTAGCACAACCTCCACCTCTGCAAAAACGCTTGGGGCAGCCCTGTAGTCTAGAATGGTCTAGTGTAAGATTAGTAACCTGCCAAGAGAGGCAGAAAACAGAACAGACATAAATCAGCTCACCTGAGAGGAGAGGACACAGCGGGACTTTAGCTTTACTTTCTCCTTCACTTCAGCCTCATCACAGATAACAGAATGGTGGATCTCCACATTATCTGCTATGTGCACTCGGTCCCACAGAACGGCTCCATCCAAAGTGACTTTATCACCTGTTATACACCACCAAGTACAAATATGTTGAGCAATGCTGTCCGGTGCTCTCCCACACTGCTGAGTCCATTAGGAAGCATCTTACTGACTCCCAGTGCCCTTGCTGCATGATGGATGTTAGATGACAGGGGAAAATTTGCCTCAGAGGCCTATGTCCACTTCTTAAC
The DNA here is from genome assembly GCA_013398115.1 of Falcunculus frontatus. Taxonomy (NCBI): domain Eukaryota; kingdom Metazoa; phylum Chordata; class Aves; order Passeriformes; genus Falcunculus; species Falcunculus frontatus. Next base: position 814,201 of record VZRV01011021.1, on the reverse strand, counting down.
CAAAACTGAAAGACGAGTTTGTTCTCTACAGAGACTTGAGAGTAACAACTGACATCTCAGTTTTGGACAAACAGAGCCAAATTACAAAAAAACCCCTGAAAATCCAGCCAAGGCTAAGAAGGAGTGAGCTAGGACAGAGCAAGGCTAGGAGTGAGCTGCTAGGAAACAGCTCATGAAAATGGGGACAGATGACCCTCATTTGCAGGATGTTGGTGGATGACAACTCTAAATCAGTAAAGGTCATGCATTCTCTACTGCTGAAACAACTCATTTGCATTAAGTACTTTCCAGCTTCATTATGGTACCCTAAAAACTTTAGTCTATTTCCTCTGCTGGAAAACCAAGTTTTTCTCCTTTCTCCCCATTAGCAGTCAATCAGTACCCACCTATCATACTCTCTCAGTGCCAAACTCACTTTAAAAACCGAATTCCAACAATGTGTGCCCTGGCCTGGCAAAGCTGGCACATCCCCCATTCTTTCACTCACCTATCCTACAGTTCTGCCCAATAACACTGTTGGTGATGGAGCAGTTGCTGCCAATGACCGTTCCCTGCCCGATGAGCACGTTCTCTTCCAGCACGCTACCGTGGCCAAGGCTCACATCCACTCCTCTATAAATGTTGTGTTTAGAGTGGGTGTAACTCTGGTTCTTGTCATCAGTGAAATTCATCTCCGGAGTGAGAGGATAAACCCAGCGCCGGATGATGTCAGAGCACACAGCTTCGTACATCAGCAGGTTGCAAATATGAGCACCATACTCTTCTGTCGTTACATGCATATGGATCTGGTTCCCCAGGACCTGGGAGACAGGCAGGAGCATGTCAGAAGGTTCTCTAAGGCAAAGTAACAGGATCTCCCTTGTAACAACCCTTTCCTTACCTCCTCATTCACCAAGAGACCACGCACGAAGTCATCCCGTGTCTGGTAGTCAAAATTGTCTGTGAACAGTTCAGCCACCTGCCATGAGCAAAGTACACGGAAATAATACAGTTAGAGTCAAGTTATACAATATAGGAAAGTGGTGCTCTTGCCTTGAATAAAGCTCTGACTCCTTCCGCTAGGAATGTTGACCTTCCCATCTCCTCCTACTACTACTCCTCCAGAATCCACGAACAGATTCTGATTTTCAAAAGGGGCAAAACATTGCTTGAGCATTTCCAAGCAATTTGCCCAGCCTTACTTTGTAGTTCTACCCCGAAAGGAAGGCTGCAGACAAGTTTTATCAGATCTGGAAGATACGTTAGCAAGCCTTAGCAGGAATAACCCTGAATGCTACCCTAACGTGGTACCAGCTTGCAAGTACTGACACTTCTCCACAGCACAGCCACCACCTCTGCTCCACAGATGTTATTATACCCAAAGTGAAATCACTTATTTTCTGAAACAGTTTCATTCTGTACCAAATCAGCCAATCTATGGATGCATCCAATGTGTAGTTCTGCCTGGGCTCAAGCAGTGGATGCTAGAAACAGACGGAGCCCCCACGTGTTCCACAGAGCAGCACCACAGGATCACCCAGGCTCAGCCAGGTTCTGTTTTCAAACCCGGTACTCAGGCCACACACATGCCCTGCACACCAGCAGTAAGGAAGGGCAGGGCTCACCTGTGGAGAGCAGATGCTGATATGACAATCCAGCAAGTCATGGCGCACCTCAACATTCTCAATGGAGTTCTGGAACAGATTCTGAAAGAGGAAAAAATTCAGATGATCTGAGTGCCTCACGCAGTACCGAACCCCAAAAGCCTTCTCTAAGCCAGGGGCACTGTTGACTGAATTATTAAACTACCTGAAGTTCTGAGGATCAGAGAAATCTACAATCTACACTAGACCCAATCTTAGCAAGCACAGACTGGTCACACAAAGAGCTGAGTGTCAGCCAGCAGAGACTGCCCCTGCCCTTACACAGTGCAGGTCTCCCAGAAACAGCTTGTACTTTGAACAATCGCTTTTCCTCCAGGAGGCTCCTTACCTCAGTCTCTGGGAACTATACATGTACAAAAAAAGCTTTGATAAATCCAAATACAATTTTTACAGCTGTGGGTCAGTTTTGTATTGTTGGGTTTTGTTTCTTTTGGTTTTTCCTTTTTGCTTTCCTACAGTGATCTGTGCTTCCATTTGAAGACATGAAATAACCTCCTGATTACTGACTGGGGATGAAAATATTATACAATCACAGCCTTAGTTCTGAGTTGAAGAAATAAACTGATCCATCTATCTCGTGGAGAAAGTGCCTCCACAGACATTTACAGAGCATTTACTACATTATTAGTTGAACAGAGGTAATAGGAGGTACCACTCCTTGCACCTCTGTTATTCCACCCCATGTCAGGCTCAATGACACTTCAAAAAAGAAAGGGTTGTTAAACATTGGAATGGACTGCCCAGGGAGGTGCTGGACTCCCATCCCTGGAAATGTTCAAGAAATGACTGGACATGCCACGGTCTAGTTGACAAGGTGGTGATCAAAGGTTGGATTCTCTGATCTCAGAGGTTTTTTCCAACCTAAATGATTCTGTGAACATGGTCTGTGTATGGTAGTGGTATATGCACCCCAATTTGGCAGCCCCTGCAACATCACAAATAATCTCCTTCCCTTGTTTTACATTGTGAAAAGGAAATAAAGGGCAAAACCTGAACTGTGAGAAATACATCTGCCCCATGTTCAAACTGAAAAGAGTCACAAACATGCATGTCCCAGCATGATTTCACCAAGCCTCAAATAAAGATCAAGGGAAAAAAAGCCAGTTTACCCCAAGTTACTTCCTATCATCTGCTCCTCCAAGAGGAGCAGCAAGGACAGTTCCCCAGCCCTCACTGAAGGAGGGTCTCCTCCTTGGGTGGGCTGCTTCACCACCACAGCCCTTTTTCACCTGCCAGGTTCCAGACGCACCATAGGAAAGCGGAATCGTTTCAGCCCCTGCGTTCTCTGGTAGTGAAGGACACGGTTTGTGGCACTGTCCATAGCAATAACAATGTCATCCTCCTTGCACCTGGCATGGTGGCCAGGCGAGGACTCCTTGAATATCATTGTCATCACAGACACATTCTTTTCCATCTTACGACGCAACCTGGAAAAGGAGGGCAGAACTATAAGAACACTCCTCAGAGAGCTACAGGCCACAGTCTCAGCACATCAGGCAAGCATTCACTCTTCCAGCACCTACTTGTGCTCTTCCAGGGCTTTGGATATATTGAAGTTGGACACCACATCGCCAGTGACAAGGATGAAGTCGGAACGAACAAGGGACTTGGCATCCACGTCTCGCAGCACATCACCAAGGGAGCGGTACAGGTCCGAAGTGACAAAGCGTACCGTGTTGGGAGACGTGTGCCGGCACCACTTGGATTTTCTGCAAGAAGAAAAAAAAACATCAAGAAGGCATAAAGAGTTTGTTCCTACAGACACACTAGGACACAGCGTCCCAGTGCATGCCACACCTGTAAGGGGATGCAAGGAGGATCCTGTGACAGTGAGCTCGCTATTGCCAGGCTCGGGTACACTCAAAAGGTGAAGTGAGGAGCAGTCCCACAACACTCAACCCTTTTAACACACTGCACAACCACCCTCCTACACAGCAGGCATGGTCTTTTCTGAGATATGCTAGGAGACCACTGCTGAAAAGGAATCTCTTGCAGTTTTCATCAGAAGGATCAGTGAAGGCTGTTGAAGGGCAGAAGAATACTTTCCATGAGAAAACTAAAAAGAAGAAATTCTTACTGCAAATGCTCTTTTATCTCAGCTGACTTCCAACAGCAGAAAACAAAGGTTTCTTCCACTCCAGTTGCTGTTAGGAACTCCAAGGTATAGTCAATCACGGCCACATTCGCCATAGGTAAAAGAGCCTGAAAAAAACCCCCAAACCATAAAACATATAGATAGCTGAACAAACACTCAGTACCCAAACATCAGCAACAGACCCTTCCAACCTGAGGATATAATGTCATCAATAGCACCACAAACATAACACAAGTAACTGCTCCACCACCTTTTACAAAAATCTTTTAGAGTTGATCTAAACAGTAAGAGCTAATTTCTGATCTTCTAGGGGCAGATCCTCAGTTCAGAGAGGAAGGCATAAAAAAGTGAAGTTATCACTTAAAACTCTTCAAGAAGATTCAGATAAATGACAGAGACTGGAAAGAAAGAAGAAGTGCTGATTCCCTGACTCAGGTTTTAACTGCTTCAAGAAAAACCTGTCAGACGTGAATGATGAAGCCACAGGAATATGAGTGTCCAGAATTAAACAAGGGGAAAAAAACCCCAACCTAAAGTGAAGCAAGTACTCTCTTGACTTGACATTCAATTCACACTTTTAAACCGAGTTACTGAGTCACACCTGAATGATGGCATACCATTCTTTAATTCATTTTTGGTGCTGTTTCATTTCAGGCCTGAGCTCGCGTGTATAATTATAAGCATCACCAACATTTAATCAGCAAACGAGGTAAGATAATTGTTCAGACCTAAATTCTCCGGAAGCTTTTTATGTTCCTTTAACACACAGCCTTTTGAGCTGGATAATTAAAGTACTAACCCCATCCATTTTTCTGGCCATATTCTTTCACGCATTACTGCTGGCAAGGGCCAAAATTTTCTTTCTTTATCAGAAACAAGCCTGTCCAAACCCGCTGCCAGTCCTGCATCAGCCACACACGAGGAACCAACAGCGCAGTTCGCCACGCCATATGGAAACGCGGACAGCACCAACACAGCAATTAGATCCTCGCTGTCTCTCCAGCGGGGAACAGAAACTCCTACGGGCGAGAACTGTCGGAGCGCAGGAGAGGGCGGGAAAAGCCGCGGCGGGGGCTGCCCAAAACCGGGGGGGCCGGGGAGGCTCGCCTCTCCCGACTCAGCCCGGCCTCTCGCCAGATCCCTGCCCATCACGGCCTCCCGAGGACGGTGCACACCGGCACAGGCGGCCCCGGAGGCACCGGCGCGGCGCAGGCAGCAGCACCCAGAGGCGATTTCTCACCCGCGGCCGGTCCTTGGAGATCGGGAAGAAGCGGCGGTTGAAGCTGTCGGCGACCAGCACGGCCTGCAGCGGCGGCGGCGGCTCCTCCTGCGGGTCGGGACCGCGGGCGGACCCCGCGCCCGCCCCGCGCCGCGCGGTACCGCGGGCCGCCATCGCCGCACGCGGCCGCCGCCGCTTCCGCTTCCGCCCGCGACGGGAGCGGCAACGGGCGCCCGGCGGGGACACAACAGCGCGGGGCGGCGCGTCCCGGCGGGAGCGGGGCGGGAACGGGGCGGGAGCGGAGCGAGAGCTCCTTGTTGCCTCCCCATCATCTCGCCCCTCCCGGCATCAGCTCCGTGGCGAAGATCCGCTGTTGCACGGCCTCAGGAGCGGGGAGAGGCGTTTCATCGCCATTGCCCGAGGAGGGAGCGGGGGTAGAGCAGTGCAGCTCCCTGCCATGTCCGAGCGCGGCCGGGACCTGGCCTGGGGAAGGCCTGAATGTCCCCACAGACATCCCCAGGTGGCCTCGGGGTGTGTGCAGTACTTTGATGTGACCCTAGTGATGTCTGGTTTTGGGAACAGTGATGTTCTCTGATACAACTTCCTAGCAGTGACGTGTTTGTGCTGCGTTTCCCAATGTCCAGACGCTGCTTCTGCAAAGGACAGCCTTGATATGAAACAGCCCGTCAGCACACAGCTCTCACCTGCCATCAAAAAGCTGTCCCCAAAACCCACAACCCCTGAGGGACCCCTCGGAGTCCGCTCAGAGACCCTTCTAGAGCGAGGAAAGGAGGAGAGGAGGAAAGAAGACATGGTTTCTGAGGGTGGGGGTGGCATTTTTCTTCCCGTCGGTTTGGTGAAGGAGCTGGGATGCTGCAGTGCTGGTGTCTGGCTCTGCCCTCACACAGCTCTTACTGTGCTTCAGCACTATCCTCGTCCTCAGAAAGGGATGGGCCTGTACAGCCCTCAGCACAGAAAACGTGCCCTCAGCTGAGTCCCTCCTCTGCTGCCTTTGCCTGCCCCTGGTCCCAGGGCTGCAGGACTTTACCTGGCACAGCTCACACAGCACTGCCACCTGCTCATTTGTCACCGAGGAAAAGCTGTGTGATAACCCTGCACTCAAAACCAGGGAAACAGGTTGAAAGACCTCCCTAGAGAGCTCCTAGCAGGATGGCAGCAGAAGGTGGAGAGTCCTGAGCCTGGCAGCAGGAGGGCCCTTTCCAGCGCTGGCTGCTGCAGGACCTGGTCCCCACTGCCCTGCCCCACTGTCACGCTTCTGTCCCTCTCCAGGTAGGACAGGCATTCACAGCCCCTGCTCTGTCACCTCACCAGCCTCTCCTGCTGCCCCTCAGTCCCCGTAAACTGACCCACTGTGACACCCTGCTCTGGTCCTCGCTGCTGTCATCTGCTACTGAATGACAAGCCAAAGACTCAAAGAGTCTCAAATTCAATTGTGGTCTGAGAGAAACACAGGGTATTTGCACCCCCGCCTCCATGGCAGGGCCCCTCCCAAGGGCGTAAGGTGGCACACACTTATCAGCCCAAGGCACACAGTATGGCCTTTCCATCCTGAGGGAGAGAAATTAAGGGAGGCACCACTTAACCACAGACCTACAGCATTGCCCCGATATCATGGGCAGTGATACAGCCCCTGTGGCATTGCTGAGGGGTCTTTAGTAAAGGGAAGAAAGCTGTAATAGGCAACATGCAGTATTCCTCCCCACCGAGTGAATTGCAGGTTCAGGACTGATGGAGAAAACAAAGTCTCCTCTGTCTCCTGAAGGACTCTGCAGCACTGGGTATTCCCTGAAATTTCCCTGAGCAGTTAAAATGTTCAGGCATCATTTACGTGGTGCCATCTGTGCCCAGTGACTTGTGACTGAGCCCTTGCTGTGCCGCACCTTGTGACTGAGTCGCTTGACCTTAGCTAGTGGTTTGGAAAAAGAGAAGCAAGGATGGACACAGCAAGAAAATAGAAATGAGCTGCCCGTGGGAAAGAAATCATCCCCATCCTTTTCAAAAATAGGTATCTGCATATGCTTGGGAATTCTGTTGCCCTGGCAAAGGAACTAACCCCAGAACAAAAGCTCCCAGATGGTTTCAGCCCAGGGGTTACAGCCTGAGGAGTGATCCAAGAGGTGGATTTGTCATTGTCCAAGGGCAGGACAGCATCTTATTTCCTGCCTATGTAGCACTAAGTGCCCAAACAACACCAGAAATCAGGTCTGATCCAGCCTATACAGCCACTGCGTGTGTTGGGACCGGGCACAGAGAGGTTGACAGGGGAATCAGCAGATTATCTGGCTAATTACATCCTGTTCTCTCCAAATGAGGCGAGTTTCCAAGACGTTGCCCTGGTAAATTGGCAAGAACAGGGGAAGACAAATCAAGGTAATTGCTAATGAACTAAACTCAAAATCAGCTTGACAAATATTCCTCAGGCTTTGCACACATTTCCCTTTGGTCTCACTGGGAACTTGCCGGCCAGCAGCACCCAGGCCAAACATTTTCTGAAAGCAATGTAATTCCAGGAGAGCTTTTAAAACTGAAATTATCTCATGAAAGTTCAAATGAGACTGAACAGGGTTAGACTGCAGGTCTATCAATCCCAGTATCCCTCAGTGGCTGGGCAGGGTGGTGGGAAGATGCAGAGACTGTGGGACTTTTCCTTGCTGTCTCATCCTTGGACATCCCTGGACAGAGCATCACAGGACAGCATACACTGACTCTGGGAATGATGAGCCTGGTGGGGATGCTCTGCTTTCTGGGACATCTTCCTGGTCCCCGTTCCTGCATTTTTAACCCTCTTCTCTTTTCTATTTGTTGTTCTCTCTGAGCATTTGGTTCTTTCCTGGCTTTTCCCTCTGCAGACATAATGGCCCATGAGGCATCTCTAAGCCTTGGCAGGTAACTCTGGGTTTGGTCCTATCTTAGACAGCGTTGGGGCCCCACAGGGGCAAACAGGGGGTCCCCAGAGTGGTGAGACTTGCAATGAGGAGGATCACAGGAAGTCTGCAGAAAAGAACCGTGTACCTAACGTGAGGCTGATTTCCCCTCACATTTCCTGCCTGGTGGCCAGAAGCTCTGATGTCCTTAGAGCATCCTTCTGTGCCTTCAGCAGAGCTATGAGACTTCTGTCATCTTAGCTCCAGGTCAGGGATACAATTAGTGCCTAAACTCAGCTCTTCTTGGCCCACTCCATGCTGACAGGGAGCCTGATTTGGTTGGGGCTATCCCCACACAGTGCCAGAGGTGACAGGGCTAGGCCATGAACCCTGGCACAAAGGAACCCTGGGCACTCAGGGGAGTGTCCTGAACTTACCCAGGACAGCTGATGCTCACTTGCCAGGTCTAGAGAGGGGTCTGTCTGCCCTGAGCACCCTTGGAGGAGCTCCTGCCCCTGGGAGAAGGGGTAGGCAGTGGCCAGGACATGGACATTGTCCAGCCCTCCTGTACATCTGAATGACTCTGTGCCTGACACAAGATTTATCTGAGCAGTGAACCAAGTTCTGCAGGGAAAAATAAAACTGCAGACCACAAGTAAGTCAGTAAGCATGAAAGCCAGACAGATTCTACACCCCAACCCTTCTGCCTCCCTCCCTCCCAAGCCCTGGGCTCTGGCCAAGCAGGGACAGCAGGGACACTGACTCACAGGCTATTCATCCACTCTTTGCTCATTTGGGCTTCTCCTGTGCTTCTCAGCAGAGGGTTTCTGCCAGATGAACTGCTGGGCCTCCTCCACTCTTGGCTCCTGGGTTGACAGGCTTGAGAAGGTGAATCAGACATGAGGCCACCCTGTCTGCATCCCCCTGGGTTTCCAGCTGCCCCGGGGGTACTGCTTGCAGAACTGCCTGGTACTCCTTTCCACCAGTGGGATGCTGGGCACAGCATCACTCACCTGCTAACAGGGAGAATGCATTACTGCTGCCTGAGCTGTACCAGCTGGGACATGCAATGAGACAGGAGCTGCATCAGCACTTCCCCAGCTGCCAGAATATGGAGATGGGGCTGGAGGGGTCCATTTGCAAGGAGCAAAGCAACAGCAGAGAGGTGCTGCTGGTGGATGTTCATCCCGTGTCTCTGGATACCACACAGGTATGTTAAGCTGAGCAGGTTCCCCACGGGTGGCACAGGTCTCCCTGGAAGGACAGGGGACAGCAAAAGTGCTCTGCTGCTTACTTAGAGAAGGAACATCCATGCAACAGTCTGTCTGCCAACTGACCAGCCCTGCCTGGAGCTCAGGAACCTGAAATGAGGGGGAAAACAGCAAAGTCCCAGAGTAAACTTCTCTCTAATTTACTTCTTCCTGGGACTTTTCCTGGTCCCAGGCTCTGCCCTCATAGACACTGACTGAGCAGTAGGATATACTGCCCTGGATATTTTAGCTGAGTTTCCAGTCCTTTACAAGCCTTGCTCCAGTTTCTCCTGCTTGCAATGGTTTTTCTTTCTTCACATGGCCTCAGCAAGCAATAGTTCCTTCCAGATTTCTTAGGTAGCTCATGGATGAACTCTGTGTGATGTGACCCATCCCTTAGGACACTGCTTCCATTATCCCTCACCAGCAGCTCTCCTGAGAAGCACCAGCCCCAGAGTGATGGTGCTCATGTCCGACTAACAGACATGGTCTTGCCCAGGTAACCATGGTACAGATGCAGGAGGATCTGTGTGCTGCCCTTCTGCTATCACTGCTCATGCTCTGACTCCATTCTCTGCTGATCCATTCCTCTGGTCAGTCTCAGAGATTAAGGGGGCTTTAGGCATGGCAGGCACAGGCTCCTCAGTGAGCTCAGTGTGGACACCCTGTCCAGGGGTGGAAAATGAGTCAGCAGCCATCTGGGCTTGGCATGTGCTCCAGCCACAGGGACAGCAGTCCCTGGAGGCAGTCACCCTGTGTGACCCCAGAAGCTGCTTAAGCCTGAAGAGCAAAGCACATTTCCCGTGGGGGACAGTGCTGGAGCAGTCACAGGGACAGGCACTCCCAAGTCACGCTGGGAATGCCTGAGCATGAACACCCTGGAGCAAGGCTCCTCAGTCTTCAGAGTAATATTTCCCCTGCTCTTTCTGTGTTCCTTATTCACATAGAATGTTTTGCATTGCTGCTGCACCAGTAACACCTCCTTCCGTGGGTTCCCTGGCCTTCAAACCCTACCTTAGACCAGGGTTTACCCCCAGATTTGTACTCCTGTTTGGCTCTGCACTGAGACATGCGAAATGGGGTGGCAGCCTCTGAGCAGATTCTTTTTCCCAGTTCAGTGGTGCATAAGGTGGGAGGTAGCAGAGCTGCTGTTTTCCCAGCTAACCCATTTGCAGCTCTGATATGTGTGGATTCCTGTAGCAAGAGAAGCTGGGAAGAGCCCTCCCCAAGCAGGTATGTCACGGTAGCCCAGAGAGGCTCGCACTTCAGTAATCTCTCCTAGGAAAGGATCCGTGGACTGAGCCGGAGAGAAAAAGGTGTGGGGCTGGGTAACCACAACCTTGGGACTGTAGAGATGGGCAGGGAAATGCCATATTGCACAGCAGTACAGGGACAAGACCTGGTGTCACGTGAATCACAAGAAGGGAACCCATGGTGCCAAGTCAGGGCTGCCAGGGGCAAGGAGGCAACTCCCTGTTTCTAAACAGCCAGGGCAAACACCCAGGAGAAGGTTGGCTGGTCACTCTCTGACCCAGGCCCTCATTTCCAGAGCAATCTGTCTGCAGCCCATCCCTCCACTCCCTCCCACCTGGGGGCCTTGTGTCACCAGCACAGAGCAGGCACCAGCCAGGACTCTTCCTCTCTTCCCGCTCCCTTGCTCTGAGATGGGGCTGCTCCTCTCCTGTGCAAGGGCAGGGTTATTCCTCATCCCTCAACTTGTCCAGAGGACAAAAAGGGCTCTTACAGCATTCCCTTCGAAGCAGCCTCAGCTTTGCCTGGAGAAGATGCAGGAGGAGGAGTTCATCCCTCTGCCTTCTCCCTGCTGATGGCCCCAGATGCATCATTTCAGGAAGGAGACAGCTCTGCTTCCCACTGCCTGATCCGCCAGAAGTGAGGGGGAGCTTTGATCAAGGCACGGCTATCTGTGCTCTGATCGCTGCCTTTCCTGCAAGGGCCCTGCTCAGAGGAGAGGGCACATTCCCTTTAACCCTTCTCTCCCTGCGAGCCTGGAGCTCCACAGGAAATGCACATTTATTACAGCTTTCAGCCCAAAGGGCTACACATTACCAGGGATGTCTGGGAACTGAGTAATGTTCAGTAACTGCGCCTTTTCAAGGATCCATTCAGTTGTTCATGCACCCAGGGTTTTGGTTTAGAAAATCTTTGTATTTGGGCTGCCTACAGATCTAATTAATAAAGAGAATGAAGGCAAAATTTCTCAGGGGAACTCAGTGGCCCCCTTCCACCACATCAAAGATGCTGAGAGACCACGTTATCTTGACAGATGTTGTACACTACAGATCTGGTCACTGAACTTATGTTTCCCATAGACTCATTCCAACATTTCTTTTAATTTGTCCCCAGCTCCTTCCCACACCCCGGCCCTTTCCCCACCCCCAGCACCTCCACTCACACTGCCCCCTACCCCGCCCCCGGGGGGTTGAGAGGGGGACGGTAAGATAGGGTTAGGGTTAGGGTTATGGTTTGGGGTTAGGCTTATGGTAAGTCTTAGGGTTAGGTTTAGGCTTTCAGTTATGGTGTCGTGGTTTGACGCTTGTTAAGTGCCAGCCACCCACGAAAAAACCATCTACTTATTTTCCTCTGCTATAGCTGAGCAGAGGAGGGGGTATTGAAAACTTCATTTTCATGAGTTGAGATAAGGATTACTGAAAAAAAAGCACTTCTGGGCAAAACAGGTTCAAAACTCTAACAGTGTAAAGACGATTTATTATTAACAGAATGAAAAGTAAAAAGGGTAATGAGAGCCGAAGCAAACCTTCAGAACACCTTTCTTTCCTGGTTCCTCCCTCTTCCCACTGACTGCGCAAGGAAAGAAAACATGGGGTTTTGATCAGTATTTCACTTCTTGAAAGTCATTTTTCAGTATGCTTAAGGAAAAGAGTTTCTTTTACTGTGCCGTGGAATCCTTCCCATGGGAGATAGTTCTCTGTGAACTTTTCTAGCATGGTTTTAACTTTCACAAGCAACAGTCCCGCTCAAACCTGCTGCAATGTGAATCCCTCCCACGGGTCAAGCAGTCTTCCCACAACTGCCTACCGTGGGTCATTTTAGTTCATGGGGTTTAGTCTTTTAAGGATGAGCTATTCTAGTTTGGAAGCAAAGGCTCTCTTCCTCTATCTCTAAAAGCAAGGGTCATCTCTCTCTGTTTGAGTTCCTCACTAGATTACAGCTTTTCAGCATCCACGTGCTCCAGCGTGAGTACTCTTCTTCACGGGCTGCACGTAGATCTTTGCACCTACCCATGTACCTCATGAATTACATGGAAACAGTTTGTTGTATCATAATCCTCACCACGGCTTGCAGGAGAATCTCAGCTCCGGTGCTTGGAGCACCTCCTCTCTCTCCTTTTTTTCACTGACCTCAGTGCTGCCATGTTGGTTTTCCTCACGTGTCCTGACTTTTCCTTTTTCTCTGACTTGGAAGAAAGTTGGTGTCAGTAAGTTGCAGTTGAGAGGTTGATCCCATCCAAGCTCCACATCAGGGCATTGCTCTCCATGTCTCTCACTGCTGGCCACGTGGTCCCTGCCAGCACCGCACGGGTGGCTCTGGCTTCAGGAGAGCCCCGGCTGCACAGTCCTGGCCTTGGGAAGGCCCCGGCCGTGCGGTCCCCAGCAGCCCCCATTGGGATGGGCCCTGGTGGCCGCCTCACCATCCCTTGGGAGAAGAAAGAGAGCTTCCCGCAGTTTTTCCTTCCTTAAATATGTCATCACAGAGGTGTTACCAACTTGTCTAATTGGGCTAGTAACCTGCCCATCGTCAGAGCCTTCAGCGACTGTCTCTGTGCTAGACATAGAAGTTTTGAGCAGTTTTTCTCCTCCCCCACTAAAAACCAGGCTGTGTTAAACCAATACATATGGTTAGAAGGTTAGGATTAGGCTTTGGGTTAGGGTTAGGGTTTGGGATTCTGGTTATGGTTATGGTTAGTGTTAGGTTTAGGGTTTGGAGTACGGTGAGGGTTCAGGTTAGGGCTAGGGTTAGGAACAAGGTTGGGGTTAGAGTTAGGTTTATGGTTAGGGTTAGGGTTAGGGTCAGGGTTAGGGTTAGGGTCAGGGTTAGGGTTAGGGTCAGGGTTAGGGTTAGGGTCAGGGTTAGGGTTAGGGTCAGGGTTAGGGTTAGGGGTAGGGTCAGGGTTAGGATTAGGTTGTGGGTTCAAAGCAGTTGGATTTTTTGTCTTGAAGAGGAAGCCAGATGCTTCTTCATCTCTGAGAGGATCTTGTGCCCCGCAGTGGTTTGAGACCTTGCTCTCCTTTTCATACACTCCTTTTCCTTTGCCACTATGAAATGGTTTCCAGCAGTCATGCATTTTTTAGGAGGAGGATCTGAGACACAGTTTGTGGTTTTGGTACAGTTGCGGTCACAGAACCAGCTGCTGACCCCCCCAAGAATTCACTTCTGTCTCCCTGCTCTCACCCTGTAACTGTGTTCCAGAGGAGGTGGTCCTGAGACTTTAAGGGCTTTACGTCCCCTGGCTCCCACATGCTGCAGTCCCAGTTGTGGGGAAGGGTAGGGGGAGTCTGGAGGCTGGGCTAAATTCTGGTTGTCAGTATTAGGCCGTGTTTTTTTATTCTATGTGTTGCGGGTCTTTGCTTTGAATTAACCAGGCTGCAGACCCTTGAGCTGCTTCCCACTCCTCGAGCAGTGTTCTCCTCCCTGCAGCCACAGCTGGGGTGGTTCTTGTCCTCCCAAGTCGCGATGGAGAGCAGCGCACAGCAGCTGGAGTGCCTTGTTTCCAGTTGACCTAAGACATGATTATACAGGAGGCTTTTCCTATTTGTGGCTCAGAACAGCTGGGGGATTGTTCCTGCCTGCAGCACACGGGACAGGCACGTGACATGGCTCTGGGTGGCAAGAAAAACCAACACCAGACATATGGTTTCCTTTTCAGGGATTTCTGCAACCTTAACAGCCTTAAGGTTTCAGACTGATCAGTATTTCCTTTTGGAGCACATCTTCACTCCAGGTTTCACCATGGCTAACCCAGGCTGTTGCCTAGGCTTTGTCCCAAATTTTTTGGTGTCCCACAATGGCTGTCCCCATGGTCCCACTTGTTGAAACAATGAGAGGAGGTTTGAACGAGTGCCATGGCCACCCAGACTGAGACCCAGTCTCCTTGCACTGTGCCTCTAATCCACCGCTCAGGGGCCAAGAGTCCACCAGGACACATATACTCATCCAGCACTCACTGTGCCAGTCCCAGACAAGCCCTGTGGGGGCTGGGGTTAGCAATGGACAGAGAGGAGCATGGGCTCCTGAGGAGCCTGGAGGCTGTGATGGCAGTGCAGGGTGGCTGCTGGTGCTCAGGCAGCGCTTCCTGAGGAAGCAAAAGCAATTAGCTCAGCAAAAGAAGATGTACACTGGGAGTTGTCTGAGGAACCCCCAGGAAAACTTCTGCTCTTGCTGGGAGGGGAAAGCAGGAGACAACCGTCTCTTCTGCTTTCTCCCCCAGCAGCAGAACAGAGCAAGTCTCCCAAGCCCTGGTAATCACTCGCTGCTCCCTAGAGTTCCCATCACCTTGCTTTCTGAAAACAGAACTGCCTGCCTTCCCCTGCAACCCCAAGCAGGAGTCTCCAAAAAACCCCAGCTTCTTGCCCCCATTACCCCTGTGTGCAGCTGGGCCAGCCCCGGGGGCTTGGCCACCCTGAGACCTGGGAGAGCCCAAGCCTCAGCTGCAGCAGCAAGGACAGAGTTGTGTTTGACTTGCAGCTTTCCCTTTTTCCCAGTTTTCAGCCGCACAGCGACAATCCCAGAGGCCCAATGCTCTCTGACCTTGGCTGTCCTCATTTGCTTCTAAAACTGGCTGATCACACTGGTGAGCTCCAAAATTGGCATCCCAGACGGCCTTTTCTCCACCACGTGGGATTCCAGGCACCGCCAGGGGCTCCCAGCATTTTTAATTATTTTTCTCCTTTTTTTGAAGCCCTTTTTGTTCATGCTGTTTATGCTGTTTCCAGTGGGACATAACGGCCCTCTCCCCACAGGCTGTTTGTTGTGTGCTTGCTGAGGCTGGCTCATCCTCCCATGCATCTCAGAGGGACACCTGAGAGAATGGAGGCAAATACAAGCTGGCTGTATTTCCACTATGGAAAAGCCCCAGGGGTTTGAGGACACATGGGGAAACAGGGACCTTGACTCCAGTGGTAGTGGCAGTCTCTGCAATGTTGCTTTCCTTACATTCCCACTGTCAGGCACCAGGGAAGCATCCCATCTTCCCAGGAGTGGGGAAGGGCACAGATGTGAGGTACGTAATGACCAGCTGAGCTGTCATCAACAAGCATCTCTGCAGAGGATGAGAACAGGTGGTGAGAGAGCTGATGGCACCCACGAACTCTGTCCTGGGGGAGGAGAAAGCAGCAGAGGAAGGTGTTGGATGTCACTGCTATGCAGCATCACTGAGACCCTTTGCTGGCAGGGTCACTTCACAACAAATAGGAAATGGGGAGGATTTTGGGGGAATGAGAGTGAAGACATGGCTAGTGGCAAGCTCATCATCTGCTGGAAGGTGAAAGAGGTGGTGTCTGTCCATGTCTGCTGTGCAGCTCATAGACCAGGAGCTGCGAGTTGCAGCATTGTGCGTGCTGGCAGAGAGAGCAGCAGGAGGCAGCACTTTGCACTCTCACACAGGGCTGTCACTGCTGCATCCACATGTCGTTTTTCCATGGTACATCCTGATGGTGCCCATCCAGCAGGCTCTGCCCAGCCACATAAGCAGCCAACTCAAAGAAACCCACATCCCAATGCAGGCCAGCCAAGTGACCTTGCTGCTGCACCTGGCTCTGCTGTTTCTATGCAGCTGGAAGCAGTGACACTTTCACCTCGGTGGACCCATAGCTTTGTTTTTGCAGAGGCAGATGAGGAATGGACAGAGGGTGCTTTACCCTGGCAGCAGACTGTGACCGTGTCCCTGGGAGCCAATGGGAAAGTCGTGCTGCATCATGCCCTGGACACCACCTCTGAGTTTTGTGAGGTATAAACCAGTTCTCCCTGCCACAGCCTACGTGGCATGCCCCAGCCATGGCTGCTTGGCCAACCCAAAAATTGTTTCAGAAAAACAAACCGAACTGAACATAACACTCTGATGTGGCTGTTTGCCTTTTCTATGCTCTGGCTTGGGGGCAATCCTGGGCTGCTTTTGGAGAGGGGTTAGAGGAGCTTTTCCTTGCATGCCTCAGGCTAACCAAAGCCACTGCTGCACATCTGTAGCCGATGGGAAATGGACCAGGGGTCCAGCTGAAAGGACCTAACTCCCAAAGCCAGAGTGGTACAGTTAGAATGCATCCCAGCCCATTAATGCTCATCCAAATGCATCTCCAGCTTTTTTATCACAGCATTGCTTGTCCTTTCCACTGATTTCATCAAATAACCAGCTGTACAACACAGTCTGCTGTGCCAGTGAGAGCAGGCAGGCTCCAGCCTGACCCATGCTGCTGACTTCTATCGATTACTCATTAACCGTGGGTGTGGTGCAGGGTGTAGGAATCATGAAACTTGCTACCCGTGTAGGTCTGCACTGGCTTCTGGTCCCTGGGCAGTGCTTTGCCCTTGAATTGATCTTGTCCTCTGAATCATCAGGTTTATAGAAGAAAAATCGAACAATCAGTCCAGGTACAAACTGCCTTGAACTGGTTTTCTGCACTGGATTACGCTTCAAACGTTGCAACAGCTTTGAAACCTTCTTGCTTTTCCATGTAAGAAAAGAACAGTTCTGAATAAGTTGCTGCTAATTGTGTTGGGAGGGTTTTATTTGTATCCCACTCTCCCCAAACCCAAAGAAAGTAGCATATGAAATAAGATACTTGTTCAGTGCTTTCTCCTCCTGGCCTGAACGATGAATTACAAACCAAATTTAATCTGTGTGATACAGCACAGCATTGCACCTTTTACTCCTGCACTTTTACAAGCATAAATGCTGCAGAAAGAGGGCAGGATGATCAAAACCTAAAAAAAGAAAAATAACACCAAAAGGCATTTGTTGGAAAAGCATGGCTATTTGTAGAAGCTACTGAGAACAAGAGTAAAACACCGTTAGCTTGGCTAGGAAGGTTCATCCTCCCACATGAACTGATGGGAAGGCGATGGGTGGTACTGCTGTAGTCTGGAGTGGTATCTCTGCCTGGATCAGCTTAGGAGCTTCATCCTCTGAAACATAATCACAATGCGAACGCCCACACTGCCAACAGCTTTGCACAAACATCAAGCAAGTACAGTTTGTTTCCAGGAAAGCCAAATGCACAGGTGTATTAAGATTAATGAACTCCTTCTGCTAAAACAGGTCAGGAGGAAAGAGATTCCTCTTTTCTGTAGTCCCAAACACATCATATCCCTCTTGAGTATTTTTCTGGGGAAAGGGTGGGGAAATCACGGCTCTCCTCTGTGCTGTGTGAGCTGGCCTTCACTCTCACCAGTTTCTGATCAGCAATACAATTTGTTCAGCACTGAACCAACATAAAGCACATGAACTTGAATGCTTGAATGAGTCATTTGCAGAGCTGTAAGCACAATGAGACTGCAGTAATGAAAAAGTGAGAGCTCAGAGAGTGTCCGTTCTGTGAAGTGAGAGATTCCTGGGGTGTTGATTAGGTCTTGAGCATTCCACAAGGTCCTGTGCCTCACATGCCCTGAAAATCAGAGCAGCTGCATGCAAAACACTGAGTTCCAGGAAGTGGTTGGCTCGTGGCACTGGGTCTTTAATGCTCCAAGCCTCCTAACCCCTCTCTGTGCAGCTATAACTGGGATGGGGGAAAGGTTTTGGTACCAGGTCCATATGGGGAGGTTATCAGCCCCATGCTGTGGGTTTGGATGGAGCCAGGTAGGCATGAATTGTGTATGGTGGTGTGTGCACAGTCTTGTGGACAAGTGTCCATGTCCGGCCGACAGGGAGATGCCTGGCACAGCACGGACAGTTGTGTCTATCCAGGTGTTGCTGCAGGCGGCTTGGAGGGCAGCAGGATATTTAGGAAGACTCTGATGCTAGCAGCACTAAATATGTTCATGGAGTATTGGTGCCTCTAGGTCGTCAATTGCAAGCCATGACCAAACCCTTTAGATACCCTAACTTTTCTTGAATTAAAAACAACTGTACCCAATTCTTGCTGTAACAATAATGACCTATTACGCAATGTTATTGGTGATTATTAACATCATTGTTTGCAGGAAACTGGACTGTGGTTTTCAAGTGACAAACCCAGCCCACTGATGTCCCCAAATTGTTTACTTTCTAGTGAGATTGAAGGGGGGAATGATTGAGCAAGCCACAGCAGTCTGTGACAGCTCTGCTACAAGTACCACATTGACTTCTGTCCCCCTCCCTGTCTCCTCAACAGGATGTTAACTCTGTAGCCTAAGGATGATGGATTGACTACCCTCAGTGATCTTCTTGTTGGTGCATTCGCTACAAAAATTTTCTTTCCTCTGGAACTGTGAAAGTGGATATAAGATACAAAGGAAAACGAATAGCAATGTCTCTTTACTCTCCAGTTGCTGGCAACCTATACCTACCTATGTGGGCAGCTTGTTTCAATCTGCCAAGCTGACCACATGGGTTGGTGGCTTATGTGGCCCAGCTGAGGCTAAGTTATTGCTTTCCAGAAGAGTGACCTGAAGTAGTTGCAGTGCAATGGGAAATTTTTTGAACTGCTCTGGGAGCTCAAAGTCCTGGACAGGTTGTGTGTGGGAGGGAGACCTGGACAAGCTGACAATAAAAGATTGGCCACTGCACAGGGATAGAGAATCATGAACAAGCTGATAATACAGTCTCCTCAGACCTCCCTATTTCTGGACTTGTTATAGTTTGGAGTGCTACAGGCTAAATTTGGTCATGGGACTTCTACTTGAGCTGTCTTATTAATCTGTGAGTTCTGCACTTCATGGCTGAGAGCTCTGATCAGTGAGAAGTGAAAAAGCACTAGCAAGCATAACAACTGTCAGCATGCTCATCAGGAGGAACACACTCAGGATACTCATGATGAAAATGCAAGTATCAGCACCCTGGACCAAGCATCCCAGTGCGGAAGGGTAAGAAGATTGTGTCCTCTGTGTATGAGGTACATAGGAAAGGGGATTTGGGAGAGGGGAAAGAACTGCTCTTCCCGGCGATGTCCATATCTGTGTCAAAGGAAGACACCTCCTCAAGGACCATCCACACTGACCAAAGCGTATTGTGTTCCCAGCCAGCTTGCAGAGTCCATAGCCCTAAAAGGAGGCATTGGGCAGTTGGCAAGTCTGGTGTGACAGTTCTCCACTCCTGTTAGCCCTCCTGGTACTCTACATAATTCCGTGGACACCAGTCCAATCACATCGTGCTGCTTCTTTGGGGAACACCTTTTCTTTCAGGGCAAGGAGAAAAGCTGTCTCATCTCAGTGCCTCCTTGCAATATTTTACCAGTAGTAAAACACTGACTGCACCATCCCATTAGTCCCTCAACCAACCTTTGCAGCCAGAGTCTTCTGGGCTCACCAGTCATTTGCATCCCTTCAGCACATAAGAAACTTTCTGCTTCCCAGTCCTGTGTGTAACAGTGTTTCACATGGCTGGTCTTAATTGCAATGATACGAACCTGAACATAGAGTGCTGAGTGCAGCCATGCTCCTCAAGCTCAGATCTCCCGAGAAGTATGTCTCTCTGTTTCCATCCAGGGTTCAGCTCAGTTTATTCACCGGGACAGGACATGCTCCAGTTCCCCAAAAGGCAGAAGCAGGTCCTCAGATCCTATGGGGAAGATGTAGTAGGACAGATAGATGAACAAAGACCAACAGCCCCACAAACAGAGGCTTGGTTTTCCTGATCAGTTTGGAGATGCTCCATTTTCTACTCCAATGGCTCAAATCAGTTTGTTTCAATCATTGCTTTAGATTTTTTGCTGACGGTTGTTTTGGGGTGGAGGGGAGCAGATCCTGGACACCTTTAATTAAACTAATTGTCAGGTGTTGCTTCCTTGCCCTGGTCTGCAGGCCTTTGCTTTGAAGCTGCCACCGGCTCTTTGGTCTGGCTCTGCTTTTCTTTTGCAGTCAGGGCTGATTACAGCAAATCCCAGATCTTGAATCAGGGCAAGTTTTAATACTGTACAGGACTTGTTTATGTAACAGCTGCCATCCCCCAGGGATGAATCCAGGACTTGCAGCACTAAAAGCATTAGCTGCTGCCACTGGAGCTAAAGATGTAACTCCTCTGGCTGGTAGCACCAGTACATTTATAGCCTTTAGAACAAATACCGGAGGAGACTTGTGACACACTAAAAAGTGGGTTATGCCTACTTAAGCATTTCATCCCACCGCTGTACTAAGGGAGTAAGTACTCGTAAGACCACAGGTGTAAAAACACTCCTGATGCTGCTGCCAGCCATTGCCCAGAGCTAGTCTGAGTGGAGTGTACACATCATTACTTACCAGCAGTTTTCTACTAGCACTCATGTCCTCCCTTTTGCTCTCAGACCTCCTCCAGCACTGGAGAAATAGAGGACAGAACAAGTGTAGGCAGGGCTCTGGCTCCCTTGGCTGAACCAACAATCTCTGCTCCTCTTTCTGAACACATTTTGTAATGACTTTGGCATAATGAAGGTTTATATTCTTCTTCCTCTCCAGGCATGTGATGCAGAGCCTTTGGGCTTCAACATGTCAGCAGCTCAAAAACAGCCAGCCACCTCCAAAAAGCAGCTCTGTTTGCCTCCACAGCCCCGGGGCCAAAGACATGCTCACACTCAGAACAATTTCAGGTCAACACCCTAAAATATCAGTGATTCACCTTGAAGCTTTAACACAGTTTAGTTTTCCCCATCATTCATACTTTGTCCTTTCTGTTTATGCTGTTTAACTACACAGCTCGATATTTGGACATCTACTCACCCCTACACTCCAGTGTGTTTGATGCAGACAAAGGTCAGTTTAATGACTGTTCAGGGACTTAATGTAAATTGCCTCCTGGCTTCTGTCTTAAAATCCACATTTTGCTGGGACACAGCATTTATAAAGCATGAAGTGTACCTTGAGCTCCTTCCCCAATAAAATACCAGTCAAACCAATCTGAAACTGCATGATTGTGAGCACTGGGGAAGAGACTGCAGAAAAATGCAGCAGCTACATTTGTTCTTGGCTGTTGTACCAGGGCAAGGTATGTCTGTCTGTCAGTTCCCCTGTCCCAAAATGTTAAGAGCACCTGCAACAGAGCTGATTCTCCTTTTTTTCCAGAACTAGAGTCGGAGGTCTGCAGGATGTGTGACCATATGTGTCAGGAGGCTCTGCAGGAATTCTCTGGTACCTTAAGGGTGTCCTTGAATTGTTACTTGCATGGTCACACCTTTTACCTGTACTGCTGGCTTGTGGGCTTGGAGGGAATATTCTGGTCCACTTTTATTTCCAGATTCCCATCTCCCTTCTTTACCTGAGTTCGTTTCAGCATTTCTATCAAACCGACTCTCACAAACATTCCTGACAGGAGAGCAAGGACTGCGGTGCAAACAGGCACTCGTTATATAAACCACTTAAATGAGACATCAGCCAAATCTGGCTGGTGGAAGGAAGATGTCAGCTGAGGACAGGGTATTTAAACGCAGCAGGGGAAAAGCTACAGCTCAGGGTTTGTTAAGGATATTTACAGCCCTTTGTGAGAGGAAACGCAGCTGTGTCCATCTCCTTCTTCACTGACTCCCCCGAGGCGGGGGCTGGACACCCAGTGTCACACTGTTTTGGGGAAGCAGGATTGCTGGCCCTCAGCCACCACCACACAGGGATACACAGCCGCAGCTTCCATCCCTTTCAGCGGGCTAAGCTCGGCTGTGAAAGCCCTGGGACAAGTTCCCCGTCCCTTTAGGTGGTCCGAACAGGAGCTGGAGGGGCACAGCAGGGGCTTGGCAAGGGAATCACACCCGGCTCGTTGGGGAGAGCGTCGCAGGTCTGCGGCAGTGGCTGCCGGGGCACGGCCGCTGCGCACAGGAGCCGGCACTGCGGCCCCGGCTGCGGCCAAGGTTAAGCCCCAGATAAGGGCACGTCGCACTTTCCCCATCCGAGGGGCTGTAGATAACCGACAGCGAGTGACAGGCTGCTGCGAGCCGCGGGCCGGCCGGGAGGGGCGGACACCGCTCCTGCTCTGGCCGCCAGGACTGGCCGCCGCTCCGCCTCTGCAAACCGGGCAGCGCCCTGCGGCAGCCCCCGCTGCCGGGAGCGCCGCGACGGGGGGGAACCGAGACCCCTCGTCCTCTCCGGCACGGAGCCAGCCCTTCGGCTCTCCCTGCGATGTCCGAACAGAGCAGACCCCGCTTCTTCCCACTGGCAGTGGCTCGGTGGAAGAACCCGTCCTCCCCGTACTGCACGGTACCGCCCGGTAAGGCACGGCTCGGCACGGCACGGCACTGCGTTGTGCTGCGTTACATTGCACTGCACTGCATTGCATTGCGCTGCCGCCCTGCCGAGCGGTGAGGAGCGGAGCGGAGAGGTGCGGTGCCCCGGTTCGGTGCGGTGAGCGATGCCCCAGTGAGCGGTGCCTCGGTGCGCCCGCCCCGCCGCGGGGCCGCCCCGGCGGGCGGCGAACGTTCCAGACCCCCCACGCTGCGGCAGAGGCGGCGGGACGGGGCTGGGCGGGGCGCGGCGGGACGGGGGCGCGGCCAAACGGAGCTGGCCCGCGCGGGGCCTTGGGGGAAATGTAGTTCGCTGCCGCAGTCAGTGAACGTCCAGCACTGAGGCGCTGACTACATCTCCCGTGGGGCGCCAGGAAGGAGCGGCCGCCGCAGCTCCCGCCCGCAGGCGCAGTGGGGACGCCGGAACCGCTATAAGCGGCGTTGTTTGGGTTCGCGGCCGTGGAGCGGAGAAGCTGCGGCGGGG
>VZRV01011021.1:741941-791215 GCA_013398115.1 Falcunculus frontatus | reverse complement strand
AACCTTTGTGTGGTGAGGGGATGGCTTTGCCGTCCCTTCTCCTGTCAGGAGCCCGGCCGAGCAGCCCCCTCGCCTCTCCCCCGGTGAAGGGGCTGCGCGGTGTCCCCTCCCGCCGCGCTCCGTCCCGCCTCGGCTGCAGCGGGGGGGTACCTGTCCCTGGGCGGGGCGGCTCCCGTGTTTACGCCAGTGCGGCGGAGACACCGGGAGGCGGGGGAAGAGCAGAGGGGTGCTCCCCCCGGGCTGCTGAGGGATGTCCGGCCGGGGGGGGCTATCCCACATCCCCGCCGCGAGAGGGACGCGGAGCCCGCGGGTGCAGCATCCTCGGCCCCGCGGTGCCTGCGGCGGCGAAGGCGGCGATGCTGCAGCGGCGGAGCCGTGGCAGCCCCGCGCACCCCGGCGGAGCTGCTGATGCGGTCTGACCAGCGTAGCGCAATCAGGCGTCTCCTCATCGCCTTGGTTGAAGGCGGGTGGCAGAATGCAATAAAGCGAAGTTATAAAACGGAGTCTCTCTGTGGGGAGTGATTTTGTCTTCGGGACTCTGGTTCTCCTTCTGACCTTTCAGTGCAGTTTGATAGACTGACTGGAAACCTGCAGCACTGAAGGTGTGACTCATTCCTGTGCATGTCTGTACTTAATGATCGCTGAAGCCTATGGCGTAAATGAACAGTGCTATAGAGAAGGGATGTAGTTTTCTCTAGAGTGTACTTACTAATTTTATCGAGAGATTGGTTTTGCAAAACTTTGTACTGATAGATTATTGGATCTATGCAATTTCAGACTCTTAACAAAAGATTTTGGGGGTTTGATCTTCCCAGTCAAGTTTCTCAGGGTTTCAGCTAAATCCTGTAGCTATTACTTTAATCTGTCAGATTGCATAATTGTATTTCAGAGGTCTAAGGGAGGAAGTATGACAGCACTCTAGTGCATTGAGGATCATTGTACTACTTGATTACCTCAGGGTATGTTTAAACTAGTTCATGAGAAGATAGTCTTGTGTGGACTTCGAAAACTATGTTATTACAGTCCTGTTGTAATATAACTCTTACGATCGTTTACCAATTTTGATTTGGAAAAGGAACTTTAAAAATAGATGACTGAAAGTAACTGGTGTGTTGGGCACAGCACATAATGAAGGGGAATTTAATTATTTTTCAGATACTTGAGGTGAAAATACACGTGTAAACCCTGGCGTTTACAGAAGATGAAAGACATCGACATAGGAAAAGAGTACATTATACCCAGTCCTGGGTATAGAAGTGTGAGGGAGAGAGCTGACTCGGTGCATCATGAAGAACAGGAAGAGTCTAATTTTCAGCATTCTAAACTTAAGGTCAGTTTCTTTTTCATTGTTTCTTTTGCAATCTTTATGCTTATTAAATTGTATGCAGCGGCCTTTTTGCTGTGCCAGCTGTATATAGATTTGCTGCATTGAAGGTCAATAATGAATATTGCCTATTGTGTGGAAGAGGTCATTCCAAGGGGTGTTGTAGCTATTTTGATAACAGGTCTGAGCACCTATTAAGCATTTTTCACTTTTAATGTGGCTTTTCAGTAACATTTGAAAAAAACATACTTTTTTCTAGTATTCAGATATTGATGTGAATCAAGGAAATGTTTTAAACCTTTGTGTTTTAGAGAATCGTTACAACCAAGCAAGAACAGTGAAGAACTCGGCACAAATCATGCACCATTCAGTGCTGGCAGCTGAAAAAACTCTTAATCATACTGTGGTTGTTTCAAGGATTAATTTTCTAAAGCAGATGTCTAGCTTGCTCTAGTAGCATGACTTTTTTACTTTTCCTCTCAGATGGAAGTAATTATTATTGAACACTTTCTTGAACATCTGTATATTTAACATGGTGAGATACCGTCATAATTCTAGTTTATTTTGAGAGCTGGGTCTTGAAATAACCACTGGCTTAGAGTTAGCCTGTCATTGTTCTGAGCTTCCAATTTTTAGAGCTTGTTTTCACTGGGAAGAGTGCATATACTGTCAAGTGCTCCAGGGAAAAAAAAAAAGGCTCAGAAAAATGGAAACACCCACACTGGTGAAAGATATGGTTGGAAACCAATAACCCCTGCCAGCTGAGAAAGGTTAAAGATATTCCAGTGCTAGCATTCAGAGCAGCTAATATTTTCTTGCATATCCTGTTCTTGACCTTTTCTGAAATACTCCAAGGACTGATATAGATTTATGTATATACACACACTCTCTGTAGATTTTTCTGAAGACAAACAAAGTTAATAGTGCTTCTGTGTGATTTTTGCAATGATGAGTTCCTTGCAGATGTGTTGCTGGTCATTGCACATAGATTGCCTGTGACAGCACTGGTGTGAGAGGGTTGGAAATAGAGGAACTTGCTGTATTTGTATGGAGGAATTGTGAAGACTTGTAAAAAGGCTTAATCTTTGCAGCATTCTAGTAGCTGCTGAGATACTCTGTATTTGAGCTGAAGGCTTACCTTGTTTCTCTGGGTTTGAGGGGTTCCCAGTGCTGCACTGCTGTGTTTTGGGATTGGAGAGCTCAGCTCTGCAGCAGGCTGAGTGCAGTGAGCGCTCGCAGGCCCTGCAGCTCCAGTGTCCCCACAGGCTCTATGACTCAGCACAGTGCTGCTGACGGTGTTTGAGCAAGGTAGTGTCTGATTGCATTAGAGCAGGCACTGATGCAGAACCAAGAGCCCTCCGGAGTCATGGTGCGGATTTTTAACGGCCTTTATTATGTCGATGTCACGGGCCTGCCACCGACCCTACCCTGTCCAGTAGCAAATCTGCTCTGTCAAATTACTGGTGACAACAGTGATGCCATTGGCAGGCAGCTCTGTTTCCTGACCAGTGGCAGTGGAGTTCAGCAGTAATCATTTCATGTTATTTCTCTCTTTTGGTCTGCATCATCTAATCAGGGTTTAACTTTTAAAGGAAACAATCCTTATCTTACCGGTAAATTTTTAATTAAATGAAATACTGAAACCGGCATATTTAGGTGGTGGGGTTTTTTGGGGTTTGTTTTGTTTTTTTTCTTTTGTGGAGACTGAAAGTAAGCCAAGTTCTGCATGTCTGTACAGCCTGGCATGAAAATCTCTTAACTCTGCGGCAGCTTCAGATCAGCTTAATTCTATTCCTGGTCTGTTTTACCCTTCTACCACTATCATTTGATATGCTGCCTATGACTACAGGGTAGTACATGCAGTAATTGATTGCAAAAGAGGGGTTCTGTAAACTTGTGATTACTGATGTAAGAAAAGGGCTTACCCTAGTTCATACCTTGAACTTTATCTGGTTTGTTCTCTTTGAGTAGAAGAATGAACTTAACTTGTCTTCCTTGTGAAATCTTCTGATTCTGATAGGTTGCCCACTTTACTTGGTAGTTATCTTGTTTAGTATGCCAAGGTTGTATTAATTTCTAGCTCAGACATTGGTACCATTTTTGTTTTGCTAACCTTGCAGCTTGGGTGTATACAGTCCACAGACACAAACAGCTCTGAATTTGTTGCTACATGTCAGTGAGATTAAATACTACTTACTTGCAGAATACTAAGGTTAAGTAAATGGAGCTGTATTTATAACACCTTATCTAAGTTAGACATTCATGTTTGTGTACCCAGTTTTCCCCTTTCTAGTTGAAACGAGCTCTGGTTTCAGCAGCGTACTTGGCTTAGGGAAGAGCAAAGACTTCGCTTTCATAAGGCTGATCTTTGTTTGGTTAAGCACTTTCCCTCTGCCTGTAAGAAAACGGTAGAAGCTGTAAAGAAAATGGTGTTTCAAGGGAAGAGAAGGGACTCTGTCCTTTGCTGCTGTATCTTTTATGGAGCCTGGATTGGGTTAGGTGCCTAAACTGACTTGGCTCAGCTGGTGGCAGAACACAACAGAGGGCTGATGTGATGAGGAAGGGTTAGGACCACAGCATTTCAGATAGAGGGGTAAGCTGTAGTGGAACTCTGTCATTTGGACAATGGAGTCCAGTGTGCCACCAGCAGAGATGTTGTGACTCTCAAATTTCTTGTAGACTATCTGGCTCAGGGTTTGGACTAGGTTGACCAGAAAATGACTAAGCTGTAAGCATGATCTGTGTTGCCACGAGCAAGCTGCAAGCAGATGTAGGCTGTTAACTTCACTGCTAACTTCAGATCTTTGTGGAATCCAGGTTTGGGACTGTTTTGCAGCAGACTTTCACTGCATGAGGTAGACTTCTTGCTAACATGTTGCACAGGTACCTTATAGGGTGAGGTAGAAGAATCCTGTATGCTCTGGGGGCAGTAGTCAAGGGCCACTGGTTCATGGCCAGTGGTGATGACCACTTCTGGCAGGGCTACAAGTACGTTTGGCTGATCAATAATATGACTCATTGGGGGGTTTTGTTGCCTATATTGCTGCATTTTCTGCATCCTTCTTAACTTGAAGCAGACAAATCTAGTTGATTTTCTGACCATGATCTTTATATGTGAAAGACATGTTTTACTACTGAGCCAAGGTCCCAGAGATTTTTTGTATGTCTCTCTTCTTTCATTGCATAAAGGTTATATTCAGCTTTCCATTTTCTGTCCTGAAACCTCCATTCTTGTGTTTATTTCCTGCTGAAAGGATGCTTAAAGTGTATTCATGACAATAGCGAAAAAGAACTTGCAATTCTTTCCTTGTAAGCTTAAATGCTTGGTCACAGCTTGAAGGATCACATCTTTGAAAGACAGGAGCTTTTCAAATAGACTTCCTGGAATCATGATTGAAATAATTCTGCAGTATAAGTAGGTCTAATCCAACATTTCCTGGTGCTTAATGGGAATGTTGCTATAGAAATATGGACCTCTGAAACAGGCACTTTGGGACTGAAATTCAAGAAAAAATTTATTCATCTTGTGAATACATATATTCACCTAATGAATAAGTGTCTGCAGTGTGTTCTGATAACAATTGATTTTTAAGTCTTTGGAGACCTTAATGTAGCTTACAAAACATGGTCTTAAGTACATGTTCCCACTGCATAGTACCGTACTAATTGGGCTTATTGTATGTGGGGACATGCCTCTGCTTGAGAACTTGTAGGTACACTTGCTGCCTAGCACTATAGTGAGTAGTCTTCATCTGTAAAAGCTGTTACGTGACCAGTGAGTAATAATTAAGGGATGTTTTGAAATATTGATTTGTACTTACACCTTTAGAACTTTCTGTTCTCTGACTGTGTCCTTCAACTTGCAGCTGAAGTAATTGTATGTAGCTTTTCTCATGGAAGCAGTGTGTCCTAGGGAGAACAGACCCCAATGTGTCCATGAAATATGCTATAAAATGACAGACGAGGAAGAGAAATAATTTGTTCTTGAAATGCCTTTGGAATAGGCTTGTCTCAAATGTCGATTTTGTGTTTATTTGATGGAATAGCAGGCAATGAAGTTTGCTTCCCTACCCCATTACATTTACAATGGAGGAGGATATGAGAATGAGCTGCTTCTACGATACACAGAGCTTATGAGAACTCAATTCTTGGAATTTGAGTTCCTATGTTAACGATGCTACGGCACTTATTTACAAATTGTACTCCAAGCTGTAGTTGGTTCTGGCTGGAATGTACTGTTTAGAATTAAGTTCTTGCTGCTGAAGGATAATTACTGCATCTGTGATAAATCTCACGTGCAAATTGCTGCATTTCAAGGCACCAGACAGGGGAACTGTAGAGATT
The DNA here is from genome assembly GCA_013398115.1 of Falcunculus frontatus. Lineage (NCBI taxonomy): Eukaryota > Metazoa > Chordata > Aves > Passeriformes > Falcunculus > Falcunculus frontatus. The sequence continues at coordinate 785,547 of VZRV01011021.1, read as the reverse complement.
GCTTCAAATATGCAGGGAATGTGTTGCTAACTTTAGCTATCAGAAGCCCTACTAATATTTCTATCCTTACCTTGATCTCTTGTTTTTCAGGTTTGTCTCTGACATCTTTTGCCCAAGACAGCAGGGAATGTGATCAGAACTTGCTGGAGTTGATGTAAATCCTTCAAGCACTGATAGCTTTGAAGTGATTTATCACTGAGTATTTAAATAGATCAATTCTGCCTCAACCTCTCTGAAGCATCTGAAGTGTCTGAGTCAACTGAACAACAGGTTAAAAATAGGGGTGTGAGTGTAGCCTGGGTACTGCTGCCTTTGCACTCCATGCTTAGAGCTGTTCTAGACAGCTTAACTATAAACTTTTATTTGTAGCTGAAGCTGGTGGATGATCTGCGTTTTTCCAGATGATTGCATATTTTCATAACCAAGTAAACACTTCTTTTTTTACTTTTTCAAGTCAAATGAAAGCAAAGTTTAAAAATCTGTTTCTTACAGCAGTTCTGTTATCTTTGTAAACTTAGAACACATTTAGACTAGGTGCAGTACCATTCATGGTACTTTCTAAAGATGCATTAATTCCATGATATCCCCAAAGAACTGAATATATTGGTTATAATCATGTTCTGTTATTTTACCGTTGAACTTCTGCTAATAAAGCACTCCCTGACAGAGTGATCACAGAGAATCAAGTGATTCTGTCAAGGATCACTTGATAGAAGATCCTAGAATTGTTTGTTGGTATATGCTTTAGGATGACCCTCTAACCACACTGAAGAAGGGATATCTCTACCTTGTCCTCCATGCCTATATGTGCATATCACCATCTAAGAAAGGAGCATATCCACAGCTGGTCATGTGTCAAAAGTTTATCTGAAACTTGTAGGGGGGTTTATGGTATCAGAGAAGCCTTCCACTTAATAGGAGGAACAAAAAGGTGAATCTGTGACTGGGCAGAGATATTTTCTAGAGGAACATTGATATTCTGGATAATTTACAGCTTCCCTTGGAACATGACTGCCTTCCTTAGTGCACAGCCTTCTTCTAAGTCTTAGCCACATTATAAAACCTCAGCTCTGACCACTTGCTGGTATTGTCTTTGACTACTGTTGGTTGCTGTTCCTTTGTTCAGAGCAGATTTCTAAATCAGCCTGCTCATGATCAAAAGTACGTAAGGAGTAGATTAGCTATCAGTGAAGGAAATCGTGCAGTCTCTTTTCCATTGTAGTGTTCTGTATTAGTGCTGTAGACATTCTGCTCTACAGCTGTTTCAGAAACTCAGTGTACAGCTATAAGGGTTTCCAGAAATATTTACTGCATCTATCCCAAACTACTGGTGAACTTATCTTGAAGCAACTTAAAACTCACATATATGCAGGGGGTTCTGATGCCTTGGGACACTGAGATGGTAATTAGTTTTTGAAAATTTGTATCCTAGTGATAAGAAGTAGTCAGTTGTGCTCTGAACCACATACTGCAAACAAGCTGTTCCACAAACAAAATCTGGGTTTCAGTTGTTTTTGAGGATGAAGGTTAACAAATTTCAAAGTCAACATGTTTAGAGCCCCGAAGTGTTTAGTTTGAGTTTCCTAGATTACTGTTTGCTGTTTGAGTGAGATGCCCCTTGCTTTTAGAAGCATGTGTAGGTACAAGAAAGTGAATTCAATACAAGATTGTTGTATTAGGCTTGATAAATGCTGTGGTGTCAAGGCTTCTGCTGTTACTCATTGGTGATTCCACTCAATAGAAGTTTAGGTTCAAAGCCTCCCTGGATACTCCAACTGTTGTACAAAATTCACCTGTGTAGCTTCTATTGTGACCTGGCTTAAGCATGGCCTGGGTAAAGGTTGTTACTGAAGAACACCCCCAGCATATGGCAGGTTGTCAGGGTGGTTCAGGAGAGCAGAGTTTACCTGAGCAAAGCAGGAGCCAAACTCTCAGCCTGTGCTGTGCTAGGTTGATCTGCTTAGTGAGGAGTTGGTTTCCCATCTTTGTAGTCAGAGACATGCAGGGTGCTAATTCTAAAGCTGGTTATTTCTAGTTCCACAGGAGTCTGCTGGCACTGTGCATGAGCTATGTAGCTCCAGTGCTGGATGATCAATGTACATTGAATGACTCATAGGACCTTTGCTTACAAGTTTATGAATATTGGTTTTAATGTAAAACAAAAGACAGGGATTCATGGATACCACGAGCCTAAGCATGTGTGCAGCTGCTTATCAGATGCATTCGTAGCAGCTAAAGTTGCAAGATCCTAAAATAAACACTTCATGCCAAACTCTGTATTTCTTGGATTGCAGGAATAAGTGGATTTGCTAGGAAAGAGTTGAGAACATCTCACCTCAGTGCTGATGCTGGCCAGAATTCAAGGGCAAGGTAAAATAAGAAATATTCCTGTAAGAAGCTGATATACCAGTCCTCACCAAGGACTTCTTGTGCCTCAAGTGAAAGTGCTCTGTATGTGTGACTAAAATACTCAGGCTCATCAGATGTACATACTCTGACCTTGTTTGGCTACAGAGCCTTGATATCAGTACCAAGCTCTGTTGGGAGATTTCTGCTTTAATCTGAGGATGCATAAACTCAGGCTAGCTTTGAAACCATGACTCCAGTGGTAGTACAACTTCTACTAATCCTGGCCCAGAAAAGTAATGGCAGATCTTGTGTAATCAATTCACACGCAACTCTGTTAGAGTGAATAGCTGGACTTCAAGCTTTTCCATCTCTGAACTGTTGTGGTAAATCAGAGCATGTTTTTGAACGGTTAATTTTTATCTCTTAAGAGAAGTATGGCACAGCTGTACTTATTTCTGCATTTGGGTATGTGTTTGGTGCTGTGATGAGCTGTTCTGTGTAGCAGAAGCTGGGAAGGCGGCAGAGACATGAGGTTTCATTTATACTCCCCTTTTCAGGAGGCTGAAGAAAATGGAGGCTCTGACTTCTTGACCTGGTTCTTTTCAGCAGTTCTGGAAGTTGTAACCACGATTTCTGGGTATCTGACACTATCTGATGGTCTCATCTTGGTACTGCGTGAATTCAGCTGTGCTGTCTGTACTTTGCAGTCAATGTGTGCAGGTGCCTAAAGGATCAATGCCTCCTTCCTCACACCCACTGTCTGTGATCTAGCCCAGTGCCTGCTCTTTGCTGCCTCAGCGTCAGAGAGACAGCTGGTATGGGTGGATGATACACCAAACTAGTCTTAAATAGGCTCATGTTTTAATCAGGCAGGGTAGTATAAAGTATCCTAGCTACAGAGAAGGCTGAGAGCCTAATGCTGCAAATCCCCTTGTTAATATTTTTATAGATTGTGTACGGCATCAAATCCAGTGAAAGGAGAAGAGAATTGTCGTAGCCTATAAAGTTCATAGTGCACTTGCTGCTTCACAAAGCAACTGCAGATTTGGCAATGTTTGGACCTGGAAACCTATTTAATTTTCAGATGCTCCTGGGTTTGGTGACTTGAAGTCTGGACAACAGTGCTTTAGCCTGTGCTACCTGCAAAAGCAGTGTATGTACCCTTTACTACTTTCAAGTGGGATAATACTTGGACTCGGAGGTATTTCTGAAAAGAAGAATGTAACTACAACTTTGGAGAATCTTTTCCTAGACTCTTGTTTTATTTTAGTTGTGCTAAATGGAGCAGTTGATTCTTTTCTTCTGTTCCCCTGCCCATACAAACTAATAACTAATCTTGTTTTGCAACACCCATCTTTTAATGAAGTCTTAAGTAATTTTAAATTGCTCTTCATCCTGGAGTTGTAATATGGAGAATACTTTAAGCACTGAGCAGAACTGGTGATCATATAATTCTTTTTCTCATCGCATGCCCACCTAGTTCTGAGCTCTATTGTGTTGGTCTGTAGGTTTCCCATTTGCCTCTCCTCGCTGGGAACTTTATTAAGGGGATGAGGAGGCCTGCTGAGCTCTGCCTGCTAAATGCAAGAGGTGGGAGTACCTGTTCTGCAGTGTTGCCAGCTCAGAGACCTTTACTACTTAAATCAAACAATTTAAACTTTATGTAATAAGTCAACCACAGTAGCTTTTGTATTCTATGTTAGCTACAAGGATTAGTTTAAAAGCAGTTACAGGTCTGTTCTAGTTTCCTGTCAGCTGCTGGTAGGACCAGAAGAGATGCAGCTTCTTCCCTGCTGTGATCTGAGCCCTTGAAGATGTTCTGCCTTATGGAAGAAGGAACAATAGCTGTTCGGTGGGTGGGGTTTGGGTTGTATGCACACATCAAATTCGTCCTCTGCAAGATGAGTAAGGGATGGAAAAATCTGTTCTGCTTTGCCTCCGGTCTTGTCTGGTTTTGCAGTTGTATGATGTTACAGTTGTTAAGCCAGTAATTTGCTACCTTCTCTTAAATAGGAAATTGTAATAGGACTGTGTGAAAGGCTAGAATCTCCCTGGGTGGCTTTTTCCTTCCCGCCTACATGACAGCTCCCTCCTTTCTCTTTACCTGTTCCCTGTCCTCAGACGCACATGTTGCCTGCTTAGCAGGTTTTCAGAAGTGTGCAAGTTCACATATTTGAGTTTGCTTGCCTTTCTGAGTAAGTTTCCTCATGCCCTTCTTGCTTCCCATGGAACTTCTGACATCATGTATATGTGACAGCTTTGTAGCCTGGCTTGTAAATTTCCTGCATTTTCATGACCTCGGATTGTGGATTTGGTATGGCTGTCTCTAACTTAATGAGCAAATAGTTTCCCCTTGCCCCTAAACCACTCATTTTCCTCACCTCGCTCAGGCTTTCTGTCATGTGTCTTGAGCCAACCACGTAATCTTTCTGACTCTCTTATTACCTTATGTGCTTATCATTGCTATGACCAATTTTTTTGACCAGGAAATCTTGCTAACGGGTGCTGGTAGGGTTTTGTTGTTTTCCTAAGTTGTAGAAAGTCAGATGAGGCAGGTGTACTCTGTGCTCTGTGGTAGCAGCACCAGCTGTGCTTCTCCTTCTCTGCTCCTCTGTGACTCTCTCACAAAGGAAGATCATGTGTGCAGTGATACTTCCTTGGTACTCTCCCTACTCTTGGGGATTGCTCCCAAGATTAAAAATTTTAACTGTTCCCTTAATCTGTTAATTCTTATAGTCATTTATTGAATTGTATCAGCTTGTACTCAGGTGTGTCCGAGCTTCATGGCATGTGGAGTGCAGGACTATTATGCTCTGCTAGGAGATGCCTATGGCTGCAGAAAATGCATATGGCATCCACCAGCTATTAATAAGATGTTGGATCAATGATTGTTCTTGCCTTCTGTCGTGGGTTTAGTAAGACATGATATGCTTAACCTATGTGAGTTTAATTCTCCGATGTTTAGTCCATTTATGCATTTGAACTTTACAGTATCCTGTGATAGAGAATTCTAAATTTAAGTGTGCCTTGTTCTTTTGTTGCAAGAAGAGTTGGTGGTCACTCTCCAGTTCTTTCTTCAGGCTTTATGGACCTCTCAAATACCTGTACCTTTATTCCTTTTTTCTATCCAGCTGAAAAATCTTAACTTTATGCTATTCCAGGCTCCATTGTTATCATTGCTCAAGGAAAGTAAGTTTAAGTATAATACCCTTTTTGAACTGAAGTGACAAGGGACAGAGTCTGGTGTTCAAAAAAGACTGAAACCCTAGGGTTTTTTAAGTGGTATGGTAATGTTTTGTGCTTTATCCTTTGTCTTTTGTAACAATTCTTCTTTGTTTTTTTTACCTTTTGTTGATGCTGATTAGTCATCTGCTGTTTCTCAAGAAATGTCCGAATGAGTCTTCCTCCTCCTGTTAACAATATCTGATTTAGGCTTGTTTATTTCTGTGAGCATTTCTTTGGAGTTATCAATACCATGTTGTATCACTCAGTTCATTGCTTGTATTGGCATATTAATAAGTTGATGAATTAGAAAAACTGTATTTTTATTTATTTTTATGTTTATTAGACATTTATTTCAATAGCAGAGCTGGACCCTGTTGTAGCACATTAGTAATGACTCAAGGCATTGGTTTCCAAGAAAATTGTACACACATGCAGGCAATCAGGAAACCTAATCAGAAACCTAAATTAACAGTGTTGGGGTTGTTTGGTTCTTTCACGTCAGTCTTTTGTTCCTGAAATGCATTGTAGAACAGCTTAGGACCCTCACTTCTTCCTGATAAACTCTGCTTTGAAGATTTTCTGCTCTTCAGAGAGCTATGCAGAACTGTAGAGTTGTTCTTAAATCCTGATTGTACAGTGGTGTGATGCATTTGTTTTGAGATAGTCTTACATGAGGGATTTTGATAATCTTGCCAAGATGGAGATGAGCAGTGGTCTCGACTAGGGGTTTGTGCTTGTGTTTGCCTCTATGACAAGATATTATGAAGGCCTTTCAAAGGCAGTGCCCTAGTCTTTATCAATGCAGCTTTTCCACCTTTGCTGGGAGAATTCTCTTGAGCAGCTCTGGAGAGTTTAATTATTTTTCACAGTGATTGTTTATGAGCATTATCTTTGGACTGCCTAAAACCCTTGCAATTGTGCTTATTAAAAAGCTATCTTGTTTCTAAGAGGTGAAAACCTACTTTTATGCTCATAAACATAGTGTTTTCTGTTTTGGAAGACTTTTGCGTGCTCTGAAAAACAATGTTTCTGCAGCTAGCTTATGGCATCGCTTAGAAACAAGTGTGTTATCAGCAACAAGATGTTTGGGCAGATCTGCCCAGGGCCTCTTACGAGGGTGGCACAACAAACCAGTTAAGAATCTCTGCTGTATCCAGAAAAGCAGTGGTGCAGAACTCTTCCCCACTACTGACTCCTTCAGGATGTTTATGGCAGGTCCCTTATTAATGCTGATTTGGATACTTAGTAAGGCAGTGTTGCCTTAGTGAGTCAGTAATTTAATATAAATTGAGCGAGAAATCTTTTAATTTAGATTTCAAGTACTGTGTATTTTTGAGTCACTCCATGTGTCATAAGGTTTTAACGTTCTTTTGTTTTCTTGTTATTTGGCTATCTTTTGTTACCATAGCTTTAGGTGATAGCTTAGCAAATAGGCTTTTTGAGATAGAACCGTGGATTGTTGACAACATGCTTAGGCACTATTTAAGTATTTCAGTTGAGTAAATGAGGGACAGGTTTGTGACATTATCAATTTCCTGTTCTCATCCTTCATATGGGTGGAAACAGTGTCTTAGTGTGATATACTGTTACCCGTTAACATAGTACAGACAAAACCTATGACAAGTGGTGGCATTTCCAACAAAAATTACATGATGTGGAAGTCAGGGACCAAGCACTTGCATTTAGTTTTTGCAGATACTTTGTTTTTAGGAGGCTACAATGCATTACAGTTGCTTCTTTTCAAGGAAAGAAGGTAACTCGGCTCTGTTATGGCAACTAATAAAGGTAGAATTGTAGTATCTTTGTAAGACATTCAGGAAGATTTTTACCTCAGAAATTATTATTTTTTAAAATTAGCTCTACTGCAGTAAACTAGAATACAAGCAGGTAACATGGTTCTGCAGTAAATGACAGATTAAGTTAGCAGGACCAGTCAAGGGCCCTGTGCCAGTACAGATAACTGGCTCATCTCCTCATATAGTTTTGCCACGTCTGGCTGCTCATCAAAAGTTTTGTTTGAGCTCTGCAACATTTTGACTATCCTGTATCACTGTCGTTTCTCCTCTTGGATTAGCATTTAAGTCTGCCTTTCACTGCGGCTGTGGAAACCCTCCCCGAGATAAGGTTTGCCTTTTTAGTAAGTGGTTGTTGTTAAAGTTGCTGAGCCATTGAGAAGCTGTGCCTGGGAGCAGAGAAAATTGTCATCTTGTTTCCTGTTTTTTCTCTTTTTCCCTAATCTAAACGGAACAAAGATAAAAGGAAGTACAATTCTGCTTAGTGCGTATTTGGTTTTCTTGATCTAATCCAAAGTGTTTTTGAAGAAGGGACTTTAGTAGCATTCTGAAAATACTCTGTATTTTCTGTGGATAAGAATATCTAAATTATCCTAAGAGGGTGTAAATTCATCGAGAAAATATGTCTTAATTTCACTGCATAAGCCAGTCATTGATTTCCTGAACTGATGTCATTGGTACTTGATGTTGTAATTTTTCTCTATCGTATTTCCTGTGGCAGGATTAGTCTGGTCTATCCATTTATCCTTTGAATGCGCAGGCACAATAATTTATAATTATAAGGTAATAATTTATATTTTACCAATGCAGCAGTCTAATGCAGATCTAGAACCTGTGCCTTCCATGGCTTTGCTGCCAGGATGAAGCCTGTGGTCTGAGACATTGAAATTATTGTGATTGTTGCACAATAATGTGCCGAAGAAAGAGGTGCAAAATTGCTGGAGTTGGGAGTCATGGACTTCAAATGTAGTTTTGAAGTCTGAATCTGTTGTCTTTCTTATAAAAGCAGATTGAATGCCAGGATGCCTTGGAAGCAGCAGCTCGGGCAGAGGGCCTGCCACTGGACACCTCTGTGCATTCCCAGCTGAGAATGCTGGATGAAGAGCACCACAAGGGCAAATACCACCATGGTCTGAATGCACTGAAACCCATACGGACCACTTCCAAGTACGTCTTTAGGCTACCACAGAACTGATACAGCATTTGCTTTTCAAACCAGTCACAAAGCAGAATTGCAGATGTAGGTCTGCTGACTGGTACTGGAAACATCAGAATTTGTTTAGCAAGTGTGGCTGGCATGGACCATTTGGTAATCTGAGTGCTTTCAATGAGAGGAGGCTTTGTTTTTTTTTAAGATTTACATTTCCTGTTTCCTTTTTCATTTGTTTGTGATTTTTTTTTTTTAAATTCTTTTAGACACCAGCACCCTGCTGATAATGCTGGGCTTTTCTCCTCCATGACCTTCTCCTGGCTCACTCCTTTGGCCCACAGAGCATACAAGAAAGGAGAATTGTTTATGGATGATGTTTGGTCTTTATCAAGGCATGAGTCATCAGATGTCAATTGTAGAAGGTAAAGACATCTAGTTCCTTATTATTTTCTTGTTTCCATTTATTATATGTTAGTTTGCAGGCAATGGTATAGTGTTGCCCTAGAAAAGCAGCACTGATGTTTTGTTTTGCCTTTCTCAGAATGGTGGAATTCACCTTCATCTTTCAGAGACCGCTTTCTCGTGCAGCACAGTTTCGCCCTGCTGATTTCAGTGAAATTAGAGGATTATATCTTCAGGACTGTCTTAAAGACAGTCAGAAATTCTTCTGATTTTACATGGCTTTAATCTATTTTTTATTAAAACAAAATTTTTTCTCAAGGCTACAGTGAGAAACATCTTGTGCTAAAATAATGAGAAGTAATACTGTCAGTAGCAGGGTGATTTGAATGTGGATCAGATCTTCTGATCAGGCTAACCTTCTGTGGCTAATGAGAATTTCTTCGGTCAGTTCAGCAAAGAAAAGCTGTGAAAAGTCGGTATATTAAGATTGCCAAAGAGACTCCAGGCAAAGAAAAAACATTGTGCTTTTCATCCCTCTGTCCTACGGAAGTAACGCTATTTAGATATTTCTTTTCACCTCACAGAATATACAAGAGTGTATTTATTTCTCTTAATATTATTTTCTGTTGTTCTGAGCTAGACAGCGCTTAGAGTTTTAACAAAGAAGTACCTATGAGACTGTACCTTCTTTCATGGTGCAAAATTTATGACAGGAGTCTTCTGTTTTCATTAGGCTGGAGAGATTGTGGCAGGAAGAACTGAAAGAAAGTGGGCCTGATGATGCTTCTCTCCGGAGGGTTGTGTGGATTTTCTGCCGCACCAGACTCATCCTTTCCATAGTGTGTCTGATGATCACGCAGCTCGCGGGTTTCAGTGGACCAGTAAGTAATATCCATCCTTTTTTTAACAATCCCAGAGGGCTCCATCTCATGGCCAACTGTAAAATCTTAAGGTTTCATTGCAGAATCACTTAAATGTTTTGACTAGCTAGAAATTTTGGGGCAAAATTCTGGAGTGATTCAGTAATCCAAGATAGGATTCCTACAGGTGATGGATCAGTTGCTGAATATCCAGGCAAGTTCTTGGAGAAGGGAGGGGGAGTTTAGGTGTCCTGGAGGAAATGGAGTTTTTGTTTTTTCTCTTTGGTTCTGAGTATAGTTTAAAGTTCTTCCCTAATTGCATAAGCTTAACTGCATAACTTCCTTTTTTCAGAAGATTCTTATGTGCAGGTCTTCTAATTGTTTTTGTCTTTGAAATTCTGTAAATTTATCTTGGAATAAAATTCAGTCTGATAAAACTCTAATCTTAAATTATTGGCATTAATGACAGTCTTCAAGAAGTGGACCGAAACAATTCTATGAGAGCACTGCTTAAAAACTAATGTGAGCAGGTCTCAAGAAGTCTTTGGGCATAGTCTTTACTGATCCTACAGAGAATGGCCAGACAGGTTTCATGTAGAAGTGTTAGAAAACGTTGTTGCCTCTAGGAACGGCTGCTGTTTGTTGCTAAGGGTCGTATTGAAGATAACAACATGGGACTTGACGTTCACACCATTTTTTGTCACCTGTTTGTTGCACATGCTGTGCAGATTTAAAGTTGAAATTTTGACTAAATTTATTCTCTACACATTTCCCTTGAGGAGTAGGAGCAGTATTACTGCTAGTAGTACACGTTTCAGTGTGCTGGTAAGCTGGAGGTTCATTACTTGGGTAAGTACACTTGGGTGCACTGTTAGGTGAAATGTCTTTTTAAAATGTTTTCCTGCTTTTAAATGTCTTATCAAAATGATGTTCTGTTTTTTAAGTCTTCTTAAAGTTTGCCTTGTTTCATGTAATATGAATAACAATAAATGTTTCTGTGGTATTGTTTTCTTTGTAATATCTTATAGTTGTCTCTATTATAAAATATATGAACATACTTTGGTAATTGTCAATTAATAATGATTAAGGTTTTAACAGCACTAGCTTTTCCCAAGAAGAGCTTCTGTCATTGTTTCACTACAGGGCTTGAGGAGCTGCTTTTATCTTTAGCAAAGAACTTGCAGCAGGGTTACCCCTAATTTCTGTAGTGTAATGTTCTCAAATTGTCTCAGTCAAACTGCTGAATGAGAGAGAGTGAGAGGGGAAAGGAAAAAACAAACCACCTTGATTAGGTTGGGGCTACTGCTGCAATTGATGCTCAATATGGGTGACTTAAAATTATCTATAGACAGTTGCCCATTTACAGACAACCTTATTTGTTTCTCTGAATAAGGCACAATTCACTTTTGGTTTCACCATTTGGCATGAAAATAAGTCTTTACCATCCCTCCTCCCTGTTTTTAAAAATGGCATGCCTCAGTGATATGCCTATGCTGTCTCCTCAGAAGTATCAGTGCTTTCTTATATTGTTACACCCTTTTAGTCACCTGAAGGTGAAAAGGGAGATCAGGAAAAGCACTTGACTTGACGTCATGTATTGGAGGAAAATTATAAAAGTGGAGTTAAACACTATATTAAACTTCAAAAATTTTAATTGGATGTCTATGATCTTGAAATGCCAGCAAACGGCTGTGGCTTTGCTAATGAGCATTGTGATGGTTATAACTGGAAAGGAGTTGTTCAAGACTTCCTCTGTGGACTCTTTTGCTTTGTTTTGGGTTTGGTTTTTTTTTTTGGTATCAGATCCTTCAAGGATCTTCCTTTTTTTTATTTTGATAAATTTTGCATCTGGCACAGAATCTAAACCTGTAACCTGGTGAGTCAGCTGCATGTGTCAGACTGCCTTCTAATAACCATCAGAAAGTACTAGTATAGGTGATACACTCTTTATCTCCAATAAATACTTGTTGCTATTTGATCAGCTACCAAAACTTCCAAGTTCTGGTTGAGGAGCAAAGAAGTTTTTTGATTACTAAACATAATCAGTTTAACTCCAGGTCTGAACAATGTACCTGTTTGCAACTGTTCAGAGCTATTCTTCCCATTTGGGAGATGGGGAAACTTGTTATCTTAGTGGAGCACAGCTTGACAGTTTGGTCAGTTATTGGAGGGGGGAGTGGTAAGCTGCAGGAGGTAAGTTTTCCAGTTTCCCAGTTGGCTCCAGCTGCAGCCTGCCCCGTGCTGTCGCACGCTGGCTGCAGCAGGGACGCCGGCTCTGCAGTGGGACCAGTGACAGAAGCTGTTCTTCAGCATTTTCAGGATGGCTGTTTTCTGCGTCAGGATGAGGCATTCCTGCTGGGCAGAGCCACCGCCAAGAGCAAAGGTAAGGTAATGTTTATTCCATGGGAATGCTTAAGACAGCCGAGCAGCTTGTACCAACCACTACGGTAATAGCCACAGGAACTCTTTTCCCCCCCTTAGTTTAGTTTATACTCTGTAATGGTTTTGTTTTGTAAGTAACTTTGTGCTGGATTCTTTTCATTAAACTGATATGAATTTGAATAGTATTTGTTCAGATGTAAATGTTAATTTTCTGTGACTTTTTTCCCCTCCCTTTTCAAAATTCTTTAATCTGCTGTTTCCTCTTTTCTTTCTTCCGGAAAAAAAATAAATTGGGGTATAATGTAAGCTGGTCTCTATTTCATCATGGGAGATGCTGAATCTATAAAATAGTGCTGCAAAATTGCACTAAAGTTTTGGGAGGAATGAGACCCCAGGAAACATCTGCTATCTTTATACATCCTCTCTTGGAGACTTTCAGCAATGCTGTGGTGTGTGAGAAAATGCTTGCAGTCTGCGACCATGCTGAGTTACAGCTCGTGAGGAAAAAGGGGGATATTCACCCCAATTGCTCAGTGACTCGGTTGCATATGTTGGATTGAATACTGGAAAAAGAAGTCAGTAATCTCCACAGTAACTGCAAACCAACTGTATGCAGTTGTGATCCAAACAGTCGATGTAAAATTAAATCCAATCAGGAGAAAGCTGGAATGCAATAGATCTGTGAATGTGAGCTCTTCACATTTGTTCAGTGATCGGTATGTAAATTTTCTCAGTGGCCATTCTAGAACCTGATGGACATCTGGCTTTAATTCACACCTGTGAAAAAGAGCAAAATTATTTACAGCATGTTTCCTTGGTTCTGATGTGCAGAATTATTTTCCTCTGAACAGATGAATTTGATCTCCATTTTTTTTGTTACTTGGTGCTGGGCTGTAGCTATCAAAACCTTTGCTGGAGTAGTGGGGTTTTGTTTTTTTTTTCCTCTCTTCAAACTCTGCAGAACTCTTACTTGCAAAACATGATTTAGCCAAGAGGACTTCAACGGACTGTGATGTGAAAGGCTTCTCAAATATTTCCTTTGGTCTCAGATTTTTTGTTGATTTTTGTTATGTGCAAAGGTAATTCTCTACTCTGTACTATTATATCAAAAGCACCAGTATCTTAAAACACCATTTGTTGAAAAGCTCTCTAGGAAGTCTTTTGCTGTCTGTGAAGCCTTACTGTAGGATACTTTTGAAACCAGATTTCAGAATTTGTGCCTCAGAAGCCTCCTCTGTTGGTACCTTCAAGTTTGACTTCTTTTGGACTTCGTGAACAAATACCATTCTGTTTTTGTATCTTCATAATTTTGTGTGTAGATTCGAATCTAGTTTGATTAGAAGCTAAGACTGACTGTTAGATATTAGCCCTTTATAATTATCCTGTATGTGCAGATTGTATGTTGATACAATGCTCTACCTGTTGTACAGTGGTTTTGAGATGTTACCATTTAAGATGACACTTCTTTTCAAATAAAAGCCTATTGTTTCGCAGTTAATAATATTTAATGCTGGTGGTTGTGAATTGTATGATGTTATATTGTGCCGTTGGACCACCAAGAGCCGGAGTTGGGAATTGGTGGTTCTGGGGGCTGTCCTCTTTCTGCAGGTGATGTTTGAAATATGATTCCTGAGGTAAATTGTTTATGTTCTTGGGGGGTGAGGGTAGGGGAGGGACTGAATGGTTAATTTTTTTGTTTTTTTTTTCTCCCCGTCCCCAATGATTTGTGGTATTGCGTACCTTGTGCTTTCTGCTTGTTTTTTTCTTTACTATTAAACTGCTGATGTTTATTTCCAGGAATGTTTTGCAAATGTCCTTCTCACTCTTCCCCTCTACAACTGTAGGTACATTGTTCCTTTTTATCAAATAAGCACGTTTGAAGCAAACCAAAGATAAAATAAAAAAGGTCTTAATGTCACGTAAAGGAATGTTTCTTAATGTGTGCAGATGTATAAGTAGTGACTATATTTTAAAACTCTTCTATATGATAATGCATTGCTTTCAGCTAACTGACACATTTATGTTAAGTTAGAAGACACGGAGGATTAGAAGCGTGCTGCGAGGATTATGGTTCCAAATTAAACTCTCTTTACTTACTAAATTTGACTCAGTGCTTGGCTCTCAGCAGGGCTTTGTGTTACAGTACTTCTTGTATTGACACCTTTTACTTCTGGAAAGAAGATGCTTTCTATTTCAAATGGCTCTTTTAAAAGCAAAGTAGCCTACTTATTTCTAACTTAACATAAAGTTGTTGCATGGTCTTCTGGGATGATGAGGTGTTCATGCAAGCTTGCATTTCTTCCTGTAGGCATTTGTTGTGAAACACCTCTTGGAGTATACCCAGCAGAGTGAGTCCAACCTGCAGTACAGCTTGTTTTTAGTTTTTGGCATCTTTATGACGGAAGTGGTGCGATCGTGGTCCCTGGCGCTAACCTGGGCGTTGAATTATCGCACGGGGGTCAGACTGCGTGGGGCTGTCCTGACAATGGCATTTAAGAAAATTCTTAAGCTGAAGAATATCAAGGAGAAGTCTCTTGGAGAGGTAGGCTGCAGCCTCGATTTGGAAATGGCAGGGGGAAAAGGGATGTGTAATATATTGCTTTGAGAACGAGCTGTGCCTTAAATCTAAATAATCTGTTCTGTATGTTTTTCAGCTCATAAATGTATGTTCCAATGATGGTCAGAGGATGTTTGAAGCTGCAGCAGTTGGCAGTTTATTGGCTGGGGGCCCTATTGTTGCCATCTTGGGAATGGTTTATAATGTGATTATCCTGGGTCCAACAGGTTTCTTGGGATCTGCTGTCTTCATCCTCTTCTACCCAGCAATGGTGAGTTGAAAAGAGTTAAGACTTGCTTCATTTTTCTTAGGTCAGGCAAATGTATAGTTCAGAATAAAAGGTGTTGAAATGTGCTAGATTTAGCCAGTTTATGGCACTGCACCTTATTGAAGGCGTTTCTAAGATAGTGTATGAAGTAGAAATTTGGAAACGGGAAGCTCAAAAGGTTAAAATTAGAAAATGGGGATAGGAAAGCTGATAGATTTGGCTGAGACTAATACACATAGCTAAATGAAACTACAGAATATTCAGGTGCTCATTGCTGAGGTTGGAAAGACATCAGTCCTGTAGCTTGTGTATGGGAGCTCAGTGTTGCAAAAGCAGTGTTCTTGATTTCTTGACTCAACACAAGATGAAAAACACCACATCTGGCACAGCTTCTTCTTGATGAGGTACTTCTGCCTCTGCTTCTGCTGAGCTGTGAAATAGGCTAGTTCAAGCCAAAATCTTCTTGCCTTTAAAATGCCTATGAGACTGCTGAAGATTTGTCACTGTATTGATAATACATGTTTTATAAACCATAGAGGCTGAGTACTGTCAGGTTCACTGTGGTCCAATTTATCTGTCTGAAAATAAGGATTATGTAGTGGGAACTACATTTTAGAGGGGAATGAGGAGTGGAGTTTGAACATGTTTTCTAGTTTTCAGCAGTCCTTCTTTGTTAGCGGGGGAACTTCAAAAGAGTTTGCGAGAGTATGAAGAAGGGCAAGGACCTAAAACTTCCTAAAGTAGTGTGTTGGATTTGAATTTCAGACCAGGAATGGGATGAATATAGGAGTAGCAGATACTTAAAATCATGTGAAACAACTATCTGTTTTTAGATTAGTTTAGTAAAAATGTTAAAAACTGTTTTACTGTCTTCATAGCAATGGCATAGACTAGAAATTGCTCTGGCTGGGCAAAGTCCTGATTTGCCTTACAGAGCTGTATTAAAAGGCTGGCTAAAATGTGTGTATTTACCACAAGGGTCAACTTTGTGTATCTTCAGGTTGACTTTGTGCTTCAGAAACTTTAACTAAACTGGCACTATTCAATATTGGTAAAAGTGCACACCTTTATTTTCACAAATTTTTTGTTGAAATTTCCTATCATGGATCTGGTGCTTGGTGCAGGTGGGGCAGGAGGAAATGAATGGTGTTTCCAGCCTGAGTTGTATGTTAGAGCAGCAGTTGCCTGGTCCTGTCCCTGAATCCCTTTCTCAGATTAAAAATTCATTGTCTCTGGTAATTAGGAATTGAATGTACTTGCTTTTTCCAAGTTGCCATTAATGTTTCATGGTGTTGTCTTTGTTTCAGATGTTTGTGTCACGCCTCACAGCTTATTTCAGAAGAAAATGCGTAGCAACAACAGATGAACGTGTGCAAAAGATGAATGAAGTTCTTAATTACATTAAGTTCATTAAAATGTATGCCTGGGTCAAACCATTTTCTCAGAATGTTCAAAGTGAGTTGCCACAGTCTGTAAATGTCTCCTTTGGTGCAGATGCCCCATTGCTCTGTAGCCTGGTGCATCCTGACTTTGTGCTGTAGGTGTGGATGTACGAGCAGTGTAAGAACACTGTCATCCTTCAGGCTCCTCTGTGTTATGCACAATGGTTTGGACAAACAGACCCGCTTCTAAAATTTCACCTTCTAGTCTAATGATGTTTATGGCATCTTAAATTTTTAAATTTTGTTCTTCTTCTCTCACTTAATAAATGTGCTGGCTGCTCTGTTTTTAGAAAAAAATAAAAAAGGCCCTATATTTTTATGGAGATTTACAGACCATTATAGTTTCCTCCTCTATAATTGCTGTCTTTATGAGAAGGTTTATAATGTGATAAACACTAAAGTGTAGAGTGTTTATCTTACTCAGTATTTATAGCGCTATGGTACTGTCTGTTGTGTGTATGTACCCCCTGAATCACAGTTCAAATGTGGTGCTCCTATTTGTATTTCTAGAAATTCGTGAGGAAGAACGTAAAATCTTGGAGCGTGCGGGCTACTTCCAGAGCATCACTGTGGGAGTGGCTCCCATAGTTGTTGTCATTGCCAGTGTGGTGACCTTTTCTGTCCATATGATCCTTGGCTACGACCTTACAGCAGCTCAGGTAAACTGTTGAAAATATTCTTTACATTGTTGCTTCTGTAGCTTTTCTGCTGAGCCATTTCTCATGTGGCTGTGCCTGTGTGGCCAGGCTGTATCCCCGCTCACAGATGTGAACATCTGATGGTTGTGGCAGCAGCAGGTGTAGTGTTATATTTTGCACAGAAGGCTCTCGGTGCTCTTTTGTCCCGACCTTCCTCAGAACAGGTTTTGGGCTGAATGTAAATGAGTCCTCCTGTTTGCTGTTCAGATGGGGCATTGGGGATTACGGATGTTTTTGTTTTGCAGTGTGCTTGGATGCAAACAGCAGAAATGTCTAAAAATAGGATTTGAATTTGTGCCTTCACAAGTGGTAGGTTAATGCAGAATTTGCTGGCTGCTGCATTTGTTAGACTTACAAACAGAACAGGTCTGTCTTGGTCTGTTAAAAGCACTAGAGAAGGAGTTGGGTAGATCTACTGTTTTCTGCTTTTTTAGAATATGTTGAATATTTAAATGGTTATTCTTGGACTGGGCTTTTTCTACAGTTTTGAATTGCTGCTGTGCCATTTCAGCTTTTAGAAGGCTGGAGCTGTTACAATACTGCATCCCAATGTGGTTATTTTTCTTGTCTCATTTTTAGGCATTCACAGTGGTCACTGTCTTTAACTCAATGACTTTTGCTCTCAAAGTAACTCCGTTCTCAGTGAAGTCTCTGTCTGAGGCATCTGTTTCTGTTGACAGATTTAAGGTAAGCAGTTCTTTGGCTTCACAGTTTTCACTGTAAGTGTGGAGTGTTGTATGTGTTCAGTAGATGCAAAGGGAACACTTGGAAGGTAATATGATTTTAATGGCTGAGAAGTTTTTTCTTTGCACTTAGCATCCCAGATTATCTGATTCTGCAAGAGATGCAAATCTAGTGAAGGAATATTAGCAGTTTAAGAATCATACCAGTGTGAGAAGCAAAATAGTCTGATTCAATGATTTTACTGTTTTGCTGTTGGCCACAGGAAGAGATAAGAGTGAAGGACTCAGTGGCTCACTGTATAGTAATTCTTAACACCTTTTTAAGAATATCTGTATGAAAGGACTGCAACATTTCTACAATGAAATTTCATGGTTTGCTAATAAAATTCTTTTTGAAAATATCAGGTGTTAGGTGTTTGCCAAGCAGCTTGGCGAAAAACAGTGGAATTTTGTGATCATAAAAACCTGAGGTTTTCTATTTCCAGACCAGATTAAGTGACTGAAATTCCCCTATATCAGTAAAATGGAGTTGTGATCTGGCAAAACAAATATGTGGCAGAAAATGTAAAACTCTGATAATGAACAATCTTATCTCACCTCATGGGGATAGGAGGATGAATACACTGTGTGTACTTTATGAACTCAGAGGAGAGGCCTTTATTTTGTCTTATCTCTTGAAGATAACAGTGTATTACACATTGTGGAAATTTCCAAACTGGAAAATAGCACTTTCCAAATAGAAACTTTCACAAGCATTGACAGATACATGGATTTTGTGTAATACATTCATGAAATAAACCTTTGTGTAAGAAGAACAGGATCTGTAGAGTGGTTTTGAGATTCTGTCGCTTTTGAGCAATTTTTCTTCATCTTCTGAGTCAGCCTAAAATCAGCCTTGTTGAAATCCAAGTGCACTGAAGGGAATTTTCTGGGAAGGAAGAGAAGGAAAAGGGAAATTGAATTATCTCCCAGTTTGACTGTAAAGTGTGTAGGAAGTGTAACGTAAGGTGGGGATACCCTGACATCACAGTAAAAATTTGACTGACTTTTTGGCTCTGTAAATGAGTATGAGCTTTCTTATGAATGTGTGATTCAGACATAGCAATTGCAAGAATAAATAAGGCTGGGAATTGAGAAATTTTTAGTCACAAAAGACTATGTGGTTCAAAACAAATTGTGTAAGTGGCAAACGTTTTATCTTGTAATTAAACTGTGTGAAAAATGTCTTCCTAATCTGTTGATTGTAAATACTGATGGATGTGGTGGAAAACACGATACAGTGGACTTAATGGCTTACTTCTTATTGTCAAACAGCCTGAGATAGATCAGCTACACTTGTGCCAGATGACTTTTTCCCAGCAGAGAAGTTGATGGGTAAAGGCTCAAATTAAAAGCCATTCTGTCTCCTTCCATAAAGAGTTGGTGTGCAGGACAAATCAGTTACTTTGTCCCAAGTGACCTCTCCTCTCCAACCTGTGTGTTCTACTCATGTGTTTTTAATCTGGAACATACAGAACTGCAGTGGCAAACAGTGTCAAAGGAATAAGCCCCTGTCGTATCACATCCACAGCATTGCAGTTCTGTGAAAGTCAAGTGTATCTGAGTGCTTCCACCACATCCAGGAATGCCCCAGCCACTTAGCAGACCTGGAGTTAGTTTACACTAATGAGCTACCTTTTGCTCTTCAGCTTCCTCCTACTATATAGCCTGATGTGTTTTGCTGCGTGAGTGTGCCGTAGGCTTGTCTCCCAGTCTTGATCAGGTGTCTCATCTTTACACCTCTCTCACAACTCCTATCAGAGTTTATTTCTAATGGAAGAGGTTCATATGATAAAGAAAAAACCAGCCAATCCTCACACCGCGATAGAGGTGAAAAATGCTACCTTGGCTTGGGACTTCTCCCACGCCAGCGTCCAGAGCTCACCAAAGTTGACCCCCAAAGTGAAAAAGGACAAGAAAGTCACCAAGAGCAAGAAAGAGAAAATGAAGCTACAGAATGAGGGACAGCAAGCTGTGCTGGCAGAGCAGAAGGGCCATCTTCTAGTGGACAGTGATGACCATCACAGCCCCGAAGAGGAGCACAAAATCATCCACCTGGTTAACCTTCGGCTTCAGAGGACTCTCTACAACATCGACTTGGAGATAGAAAAGGTAAGAAGAAATGAAAGGAAGAAATCTGAGCTTTTAAAAGGCCTCATTTTAGCTGCCTTTTGGAACAGAGAGCTGTGTGCTGTTTCATTCTGCATGAAATGGAGCATATTGCTTTTGTGCACTCCTGTAATATCCATGGCAACTGCAGTATCCAGGATGCAGTGTCTGATCTTGCTGTAAACAGCTGTGCCATTTTAGCAACTAGATCTTTGCAAACAGCCTGTGAAACAAGGGCAGGCTATATGGCTTCCACATCCAGCTGAGGGGTTTGCAGCTCTCAGGACAGTGTGTGAGCCACTGAGCTCAGAGAATCTGCAGGGAACCAGGTACCAGTGGGGTGCTGGTGAACAGTGTGTTCTTGCAGTGGTTTGATAATTTTGCAGTTTCAGCTGTATCCTGGGTGAACAGTTTAGGTGGTAACAGTGCTTGTCATTGAAGAATGTGCAATTTTCTTCCTTGAGAATTTTTGTACAATAGGACGCAGGTTTTCAAGAATTTTCGAAGCATTTGGAGCTATTCCTCCAAGATGGGTAAAAGCATGTAAGATGTCAAAGAAAAAGCATTGAACTTAATACATGACATCAATTACAAATACAAAAGCTTTGCAGTTGGATATTGTAATAATGAGATCCATATATTTATGAAGATATTCATGGTTAAGTTGTCTTATGTAGCTAAACAAATAGAGGGAGAGTTTAAACTATTTTAAACAATAAAAATGCCTGTATTTTAAACTTTGGGAGAGAATGCATGAAGTTCAAAAAAATGCCTCAAAAAGGAGTACAGTTACTTGAAAATGTAAAGGCTGGTTTTCTCTCAGAAGTGTGCTATCAAGAGAAGGCCAGCAATGTGTTCCACAAGTGTCCGTATAACTTTTTTGCTCACTTTACAGTTTTTACAAAAGGAACAAAGATAGTTTTGATAAATTAATTGTTTAATGTGGACATCAACCCATCCGTTTTATTGCAGAAAAATTCTTCAAAGTGACTGAATTCTAGTCTTTCTTTGGTACATGTTGTTTAGCAAATTGGATCCAGCAGGCAAGGAGTTTTACTGAACCTGTATATGCTAAGTTCTGCTTTTCTTTCAGGCTTTTCCTCTTTATATCTGTCCTTATCACTCTCAAAAGCATCTTGGTGCGTTCTATTCAGGCAGGCCTCAGTGCTTTTGGTTTATTGATCTTCTGGGCCTGTATCCCTAGTAAGAAGGAAGCTGAGCTTCAAGTACCTTTATTTTTAGCTGTAGAGTTGATTTCAGTTTTATTTCATTGTAGGATTGTGTTCATTCTATACAATTTGAGAGTTAAAATGCTGACTCTTACTTTTTTTTGTCTGTAATGTCACTTTAGAGCTGTCATTCATATCCAACTGTCCTTTCAGGTGTACTAAAGGTAGCCTGAATTCTGAAAGGGATGAAGAACGTAAGAAATGGGTACCATAATTTTTTCCTTTCCATCTAGGGAAAACTTGTTGGAATTTGTGGCAGTGTGGGGAGCGGAAAAACTTCACTTATCTCAGCAATTCTAGGACAGGTAAGAAATCCTGTTTTGAGTACTTCTGCTCTTCTCTTTCCCATCTCCTATTTCACTTATTTGGGCTCTGTAGAACGAAGTCTATTCTAAACACTGGGTAGCATAACCTCACAGCTGGTCTGTGATTCCAGATGACCCTGTTGGAGGGGAGCATTGCAGTAAGCGGGACGTTCGCGTATGTGGCCCAGCAGGCCTGGATTCTCAATGCCACTCTCCGGGACAACATCCTTTTTGGCAAGGAGTATGATGAAGAAAGGTTTGTCAGACTGTTTGCTGATTTTCATGAAAGCTTAGTAGTTCTTGGCCCAAGTGTGGGAAAAATTTAATGCAGAGTACACTGCAGATAAAGCCTTTATATCCTTCTGGAGTCTAAGTCTTCTCTAAGTCCCACTTAGGATCCCGCCTCTCTTGCACGTGGCCCTGTGGCTGGTGGCCGTCAGTGTGCCTGTCACTGCTCGCTTGCAGTGAGGTCTCATCCTGGACCTCTGGTTTTAGCACCTGCTGTGAGCTGCCCTAAAGTGATATTTGCTCTTGCTGTCCTGGCCTTGGCCTCTTCAAGCACAACAACTGCTATGTGCAATGTACTGACATCTTCCATGGCCCCCCTCCAGTGGGGGACTTTCCTGTGGCCCTTAGCCAACTCTCCCTGGACAGAAATTGTCTCTTGATCCTCACAATGCTTCTGGAGTAGGTGATTTTCTGCTGGGAATCCAAGACAGATGAGTTGTTTTAGG
Organism: Falcunculus frontatus; assembly: GCA_013398115.1. Taxonomy (NCBI): domain Eukaryota; kingdom Metazoa; phylum Chordata; class Aves; order Passeriformes; genus Falcunculus; species Falcunculus frontatus. Next base: position 763,322 of record VZRV01011021.1, on the reverse strand, counting down.
CTGCTGGAATATCTGCAATTAGTGTAGAAAATGAGATAATGCTGTACTAGCTAAATAATTGTGAGGAAAATCAGTGTTTTTAACTATTTATCTACTTGTTCTTCAGATACAATACTGTGCTGAACGGTTGCTGTCTAAGGCCTGACCTGGCCATCCTTCCAAATGGGGACCTGACAGAGGTATGTTTTGCTTATCCTAAACTAGTGAATAGATGGAGAAAAGAATTTTGGTTTGGCAGACTAAACTGGAGTGAGGGTATATCAATCTGGGGTGCATATGAGCCAAGCTGTTGAATGCACTCTCTTGAGCTGAGCTTATCTATGCAGGCCCTGGACTGTTAAGAGTTGTACCCTGTTTTTTACTCATGTTGACTGTTTGTGAAATTTTTTTATTGTGTTGTAAATCTAAAATAGCTGAGAAAAACCATGGTAAAATAAGCAAAGAAAGTACTGAAAGTACTGCTGCATTTCAGGCATATTAACCTTGAGTTTGAATGTATAACACATGTCACAAAGTGGACACCTAAACTAGAACGTGTATATATATTAATACATAATGTTATGGGGGAGTATATTTATATAAACATATATAAATAAATATTATGGTCTGTTTTGTTCTGGTCATCTCTGTTGCATGGTGCTGAAGAAGTAAAATAATGAGTGCATGTCTCTGCAGATTGGTGAACGAGGGGCTAACCTGAGTGGGGGACAGCGTCAGAGAATCAGTCTGGCTCGAGCCCTGTACAGTGACAGGGACATTTACATCCTTGATGACCCCCTTAGTGCCTTAGATGCTCACGTTGGAAATCACATTTTTAACAGTGCAATAAGGAAGCACCTGAAGTCAAAGACTGTCCTTTTCATCACACATCAGCTTCAGGTACTGAATCTCTCATACTTTCTTTCTTGGGCTTTCTTGAAATCGTTTGTTAATCCGTTGCCTTCATATGGGAAATTTCTATGCCCTGACCTGTGATAGGACGACCCTGTCTGTCTACAGAATGTGTGGTTTACATTTCTAAACTAGGTTTGCAAATATGCACTGAGCACAATTTAATTGTGTATTTGATACCAGTGCTGCTTGGTGTCTGATTAGGACTGGTGACACTTGGCTAAAGAAAATTTACTGGAGAAATAAATACCCTGTTCAAAAATATTTTTGCTAACTTGCTACAAAGCTATTTCATCACAGCAGAAAACACTTGGATTTGGTGTCAGTTAATCAGAATTGATGTATCCGAGATTGTTTTGCTGTCTTCTATGCATAGAAATACTAGTGCTTAGTCTATCAGTATTTGCAGTGTTTAAGTATCCTGAGTCACATCTTCCATAAGAGATTGGTTTTGATAGGACACAAAAACTTTTTATTTGTGTAGTGTGAGTAATCATGGTGCTCTAGTCAGAGGAAGACCTCTGAAAATCAAATGTCTGTTATGTGGGAGTAGGTGTGCTGTATGCCAGTGTCTACAAGCTACTGAGAAGGGTTGTGTGGGAGTGTTTTGGTTACTGAACATCGTGATAGAGACTTGTTCTTACTGCCACTTTTTCCAGTATCTTGTTGACTGTGATGAAGTGATCTTCATGAAAGAAGGCTGCATTACCGAGCGAGGCAGTCATGAGGAATTGATGAATTTAAATGGGGATTATGCAACTATTTTTAATAGCCTACAGCTGGGAGAAACACCACATATTGAGGTACTTCTTTATTTTAAAGTGCTCTGAATCTTGGCTATTCTGAGATGAACCAAGTGACATTGTTGGAAAACTGGAAGATGGCTTCACACATTTTCATGTGTTGATCTGACCAATAGATTTCCTATAGAATAATCTGTGCTTCATTAGCACTTTGTCACAGTTTGGTTTTAGGGAACATATACTAGAGAAGACTCTGCCAATGAGCTCATGCGTTAATCATGAAAATATTGTAGTGTCTCCCCTGGTGATGCTCAGAGCAGGAAGTTTGGCTCTCATTGTACACCCCACTCCTTAATTTATCTCCAAATTAGCACAGATCTCCAACAATCGTTGTCTGAAAAAATTCTAATTGGCTCATTACTACTTTTTCAATAGAGTGTGACTGAGGCACAGCAGGTATGACACAACTTGTCAAAAGTTAGATGTGACAGTATTTTGGAAGCATAACTGAAAATAATGTGTTTTGGGAGAGTTTAAGAAAAAAAAGTTTTGCCTTAACACTACTTCTGTTATGAAAAAAGTCTGTAAATGCAAACTTGGAGATGTGCTCTAGTATTTCAGTTGGTGCAAAAAATGTGAATCCTGAAAATAACAAGAACCATTCGATACAACAACATCTAAATTTGCAGCAATTTAATTTTTCCCACTCTTCTGCTCTTTGTTTCCTGAAGCTAATCTCTGGAGTAAAGATCTTTGCATTTTGTTTTTTTAATAACTTGTCTAAATTTTGTGTGCATTTTCTCTTAGTAAGAAAAGATCAAAAGTCCATCAGCAGTTTATTTTTTAAGAGATGAGAGGCTCCTTACTCACAAGTTGCAGACATTTAAAACAAAAGGTTTCTGAGAAGGAAGCATTATAAGAATTAGATATAGAAGGTGCTTGGTGACACATTCTCCTGAGAGACGTTTGTGAAAGAAGCAAAAGGATATAGTGCATTGCTCTGCATATCCTTTGAGGCATGAAGTTTGAGGCATAGTGATAGTTAACAAGAGATTCTCCAGTCTTCATGCTTGGCTGACCTTCAGTGTCGCTGTAAACACTAGCTCGTGGAAAGACTATTGAATTGCATTCCCTATGGGATAAGAAGAAATGGATGATCAGTTGGATTCTCTGTGGTTTGATCTCATATAAAGGGTGGGGAGGCAACCCTGAACATGGTGTGTAAGGGGTTTCCGTCCGTGTAGACTGACTCTGAACAGACAGTAACTCCCAGTTATGGGAAGGTGGCTGGGTTCAGAACAGTGCTTGTGTGCACTTTAGTGTTTGGACATTGGATTTTTGGAAGACCAAGTTAAACCTGACTTTTCTTAAGAAAGCTCCCATGAAATGTCTCTAAGTGCTAGGATGTTTGGGGCAAAAAGCCTCTTTAACAAATTGTGAGTTATTTTTACAAGGGACAGAGAGACTATCTTTCTTGCAGTAGTAGGGGCATCATTCCTCTACCATGTACACTCATAATTTCACTGATTCTGGAAATTAACCTTGCACTCTACCTGTACAGATTGGTAGTAGTTGGGATTAACAGAGTAGGAGAATTTAATCCACCAGAGTTGGCAATCATCTGTAATAACTGCGATGTTAATATCCTCCTTGACCCAAATGCTGAACTACTGAAAGCCCTTGTCCTTAGGTGGCAGCTTAATAAAAGTTTGTGTTTAGATATGAAAATGTCAAAGCAAAGTACTCCGATATGTTTAGTGTCGTTGTTTTCCTGCAGATTAATATAAAGAAGAACACAAACAATTCACTGAAAAGACCCCAGGATAAAAGTACCAAAACAGGGTCTGTGAAGAAGGAGAAAGTTGTAAAGAAGGAAGAGGAGGGTAACTATGTAATCAAATTTCTGGCTGTAATTATTTTGTATTCCAATAAGCTCAAAACACGTGCTTCAAAGTATATTGTTAATATACCTCTCAGATTTTGGAAGCTGTCTCAATCCTAGTCACTTAGTGTGGTTGATAGGATGCAGGCAGTGGGCAAAGAACATTCATTAATTCATTAAATATGGGAGCCTGTACAATGTTTTTAAGTTCAATCAGGCTCCTGCTGGTCCCATGCCATCAGCACAAAGGAGCTGGTGCTGCCTTGTCTCCCACACCACCTCTCCCTCCTGTCCTAAGAGGGCCATGTGTACAGCTTGGCACTCAGTCCTAGGCAGGACATGGCATTTATGGATGAAGAATTGGAAGGTCTGACTTTTGTAGTTCTCTGTTTAATGTTAGCTTTGAACTTCATGGTTTAAAAAGCAATAGTGAGGCCGATCCCAGCCTAACGTTTAAGCCTATGCTGATGAGGCTTTTTCAGCTGTACCATGACATAAATGATTCTGCAGAAGAAATGTGACTTTCTGAAAAACTGTTTGAATCACTGAGTTCTAAGTGTGAAATAACGTGTGTGTTTCTGAAAGCACTCTGCACAGTTTGAAAGACTAATTTTGTGTGTGTTCACAAATTTATAGGAGTTTCATGGAAGAGCTTTCTTTTCCTCACTCCCTCTTCATCCTTTGTTTCACAGGCCAATTGGTCCAGTTGGAAGAGAAAGGCAAAGGCTCTGTCCCCTGGTCTGTTTATGGTGTCTACATTCAGGCAGCTGGAGGCCCCTTTGCATTCCTCATCATCATGGCACTGTTTGTGCTGAATGTGGGCAGCACAGCTTTTAGCAACTGGTGGCTGAGTTTCTGGATCAAGCAAGGCAGTGGAGTAAGCTAAATAGCTTTTCTACTCTTGTGTCTAATGAGACTGGGGTTTTGCTCTGCTAGACTAATCCCAAGCAGTCCTGAGAGACCAAATGGTGCTTCCTAATTTACATAAGTTGTAAGGCTCCCCAGGAGGTGGTCTCACTTGGGAGTTCATCTCCAGGAATAAGAGAGCTCTAGTAATAAAAAAGATACAATAACTCGTGGTTTAATGCTGCCTTCTTGTTCCTTTTCTTGGTTAGTCTAAGAAAAGGAAGTGAAAATATGAAAGGGGCCAACACGCTAATTTTAGTGTTGTTTTTTTGTTTAAATGTGATCTTATACCTAACAAGATAGTTTTTGTTAAAATATGGCTTTGAGTCAAATGACTTCGGGAAATTGCTTTGATGATTCTGATGACCTGGGGTGGTTTGGGCTTTTTCCTGCTCCCAGGGCTTTGATTGCAAGTCTTGTTGCCTTTAAAAATCCAAATATAACTGCAGGACTTTTTTGTGGGGGCACAGAGAGCAAGCTACTAATCTCAGAGATGAAATAATGAAGAGCAGATGGCCAACCATATTAGAATAAGCAATGAGGTCCTTAAACACACTTAAAGATCAAAAATAAAAGAGAGAATGAGAATGTACAACAGTGTGACAGTAAAGAATTTATTGCATAGTGGCAGAAAAAAGCAATGGTGTTTAATAAAGAGCTCTAGCCAAAGTGAATATTGCTGTGTAATAGGAGTGGTGGTATGCAAGTATCTGACATTGTTCAGAAGAACACAAGAAATAAAAATGAATGGAGAGATTAGGAATCAAATGAAGTCGGCATTGTGGTAGTATTTTGAAAGATATTGTAGGAAAAACGCCAAGGGCTACAAATCTACAAGTTAAGCATCTCTGCCAGGGAAACCTTTCTGAAGTATTCAATGGTCACTGAAGTACTTTAAAGAAGAAATATCAAATATGGTGGGAGAAGAAATATCAAATATGGTGGGAGAAGACACAAGGGAGTTAAATTCTACCACTTGTAATGTATACATGCTTCATCCTTGTCTTAACCAACCCTTGAAACCTTGAATTTTCTGCAGAACACCACAGTGACTTTGGGAAATGAGACCATCATAAGCAGCAGTATGAAAGATAACCCTCACATGCATTACTATGCTGGCATCTATGCACTGTCTATGGCAGTGATGTTGATCCTGAAAGCTGTTCGTGGTGTGGTCTTTGTAAAGGTATGTGCCAGTGCTGGTGTTTGTCTCCCCCTTCTCCTACTTTTGCAAATTGCTGTCTCTGTGATTCTTTTGGTCAACTCCCAAGAGAGACTTTGGAACCAGAGGAAGTCAGTCATGAATTGTGATGTTTCCATTCTCTTGAGGCTGCACCATGTTTCTGTTAAGCTTCTGCCCAAATTAACAGCTTCCTCCACTGATTGGAAGCAGAGAATGCGATAAAAAACCTCTTATGATTGGAGAGAGAAACAGTAGAATATTTTGGTGCTAGAAGAGATGCAGTGGCAGGAAGGCAAACACTGTTTTGTAACAAGGCAATGTTTTCTGCATTGTCAGGGAACTCTCAGAGCATCCTCAAGGCTCCATGACGAGCTCTTCCGACGGATTCTGCGGAGCCCCATGAAGTTCTTTGACACTACACCCACTGGGAGGATCCTCAACAGGTTTTCCAAAGACATGGATGAAGGTATCTCTCACTGTGTGCCCTGTAAATCCCACTTTCAGACCTCCCAGTTAACTCCTGAATACTCCCCAGTCTGTTGCTGTTGGGGTGATTGTACCCTACGTCTGCTGCCAAATGTGCACTTGCAATAAACAAAACAGGAATTGGGACATACCTGGGTTATGATTCTAGAAGGCAGCTGATAGCTCAAGTCTGTCCATTCACTTATAAAGAAGGAAATGTGCAGCTGCTCTTGTACCTCCAGGCTGCACATGGGCTCCCAGCAGTTAATGCAGGGGCAACTTAAAACATTAGAGTGAAGCTGATGTGCAGCAGAGGTGGTGATTAGGTCAGAGTTCCATCAGTGCTATTTCTGCAAATGGGAATAATTAGACTGCCAGCAACTCAGAAGGTAAAAACACCCCAATGAAAATGTACATTTTTAATTTAAATAAGCCAAGAGAAATCACTGTCCGTGTCAATGATATACAGGTGGACTGAGTTGTTTTATGTAAGTTGTTTTAGCTTTCTGCACTCAAGATCTTCCTCTTTTCCTTCCATCTTCACCAGTTGACGTTCGTTTGCCGTTTCAAGCGGAAATGTTCATCCAGAACGTCATCCTTGTGTTCTTCTGTGTGGGGGTGATTTCTGGGGTTTTCCCCTGGTTCCTGGTGGCAGTGGGGCCCCTCATAGTCCTGTTCACAGTTCTGCATGTTGTGTCTAGGTAAGTGCACCAGCTGCTTTGGCTAAAAGTACAGATACTTTCACCTTCAGGAACAACATAGCGGTTGGCTTATGGTGGTTCTGCATGAAACTCAAAGTGCTTCTTTCCTTCCAGAGTCTTTATTCGAGAGCTCAAACGTCTGGACAACATCACACAGTCTCCATTCCTGTCTCACATTACATCTAGCATCCAGGGTCTGTCCACAATCCATGCCTACCACAAAGGACAGGAATTTCTGCACAGGTCAGTCTAGATACCCATCTGGCAATGGTGGAGCACAAAGCTGAGTGCAACAGGTTGACATTCAGAAGGGTTTATTATTGAGGATCATTGGTTCTATGAGTGAAAGTTACTTTTCTGGGGAAAAAAAAATTGGGAGAACAGAAGAAGGCTAAGGGAAGACTGAGAAGAGCAGTGGTGGGGTCCCAAGTGAATGCTTTCCTCTGGAATTCTCTACAGTGCAGCAGGTGGTAATGGTGAGGACAAGGTTTTGGCCCTACTTTTTCCCTACTAGTATGTAACTTTCATCAGGCCCTGCTTATACTTTCTGTGGATTGTTTCTCATGACGTTATTAGCATTGCTTAAAGCATGCTAACCAAACCTCAGTGAGAGTATTGATGAGCTGTTAGTCTCTGTGCACCTGTGTAATTGGAGAGCGTTTATCAATTACTTCTGTGACCATTAGCCACCTTGTTCACTGTGCTTGGTTTTCTCTAGTATAAACTAAAATCTTTCCAACGAATGTTAATGAGGGAAAGTGAAACATTTCTCATGTGAGTGGTAGTTGCTTCCCATGAGAACCTGCTGTAATAGTATCAGGGTTTTGCAGGTGCAAGGGCATGAGACCAAGGGTGTGGAATCATAGGGAAAATTGCCTCAGGAGCTCTGCGAAGACACTGCTACACCAGCAGTTACTGGCTTTATGGATCTCCGGTGTTTCTCCTTAATTATACTTTCTCAGCTGTGCAGTGTCAGGATTGCAAATTAAGTAGTTATTGATGTGTTTTAATTAAGTGTCACCAGTTCTATCAAAACTTAATTTACTTTTACGCTTGTGTATAAAATGACATATTCCGAAGCACTGCTGCTGTTATCTGTGGAGTAATTTGTAGTCATTGAGCACCTTCTGGAAGGTCTTGCATAGGTGAAGAGTGGTGAAAGTTTGTGTAATGTCCCTGACTTTGCTTCACTCCAGCTGTAGACAGAGACTTGGTGATTTGACTTTGGAGAGTTTGAGCTAAGTACACATCTGACATTACACAGGAAAGTTTGCAAACCCTGCCGTCACGTTTTGGTTTGAAACTTTGTCAGTGAGGAGTCCTCCCACCCTGAACCCTGATACTGGAACAGGGGTTTAAGTAGGTCTGATATTTGTAGAATATCAGGCTCATGGAGTCTACTAAGCTTTCCTGTGTTTGTTTCAGGTACCAGGAGCTACTAGATGACAACCAGGCCCCATTTTACCTGTTCAGCTGCGCAATGCGCTGGCTGGCTGTGCGGCTGGACATTATCAGCATTGCTCTGATCACAACCACTGGCCTTATGATTGTCCTGATGCATGGCCAGATCCCTCCTGCCTATGCCGGGCTGGCCATCTCATACGCTGTGCAGGTGAGTGTGACCACATACTGTCATATTTAATTTCTCTTTTAATGTAGATATTGCTAATGAGCAAGCAGCGTTCAGCGCTGGCTCAGAGGAGCTGCAGGGCTTGGAGCACTCGTGTTGGAGCTGCTGTTTGGCCTCTTCTGCCTCCTTGTGGCGATGAGGTGAAATTAAAGAGCTTAGACGCCTCGCACTTAAAGCTGTTGCTCTTGGGAAATGTTTCTAAGCTGCTGGTTTCTCAAGTGATTGATAAATTATGGTGATTTTAAAATTAACTATTCATTTAACTTGCCTTGGGCACTTTAGTTATATGGTGCCCAGTGCCAAGAGTACTTGTATCAAACATCATAGAATTGTTTAGGCTGGAAAAGACCACTAAGGTCATTGAGTCCAACTATTCCCTCAGCAATGACAAACCCACCACCAAACCATGTCCCCCAGTGCCACATCTGCATGACTTTTAAATACATCCAGGGATGGTGACTCCACCATTTGCTGGGCAGTTTGTTTCAGTGCTTGGTAACTCTTTTGGTGAAGAAACGTTCCTAACATCTAATCTAAACCTCTGCTGGCACAACTTGAAGTTGTTTCCTCTTGTCCTACTGCTTTTTAAGTGGGAGAAGTGAACAAACCCCACCTGGCTACACCCTCCTTCCCTCCTTCAGGGAGTTGTAGAGAGTGGTAAGATCCCCCCTATGCCTTCTCTTCTCCAGGCTGAGCCCCCCCTGCCTCCCTCAGCTGCTCCTCACAGGACTCCTGCTCCAGTCCCTTCCCCAGCTCTGTTGCCCTTTTCTGGACACGCTTCAGTACCTCTATGTCTGTCTTGTAGTGAGGGGCCCACAACTGAGCACAGGCTTCAAGGTGTGACCTCACCAGTTCCAAGTACAGGGGACAGTCACTGCCTTGATCCTGCTGGGCACGTTCATTTCTTAATTCAATAACAAGTCACAGCTCTAAAAATTTGTCTTTGTTTTCTTTCACCACTTCAGTTAACAGGGTTATTCCAGTTTACAGTCAGACTGGCTTCAGAGACAGAAGCTCGTTTCACCTCAGTGGAGAGGATTGACCACTATATCAAGGTAGGACTGTAATGCATTCAACTTCCTGTTGTGAAATTTTGTGTTGCTTGTTACATTGCTGGCCTCAGCCATAGTCTGCCTTAGTACAGACTGTATGTTCCTGATCTTGGAAAGGCACTGCAGCCTGTGCTGTAACACTGCAGAGTGAGTTGTTTTATGAAGCACATGTATCAGCACTGAGGGGATGGATGGCCCCAGAGCTGATAGGTAACTAAGCTTACATTGCTAGAGCTAAATAAGGATATTGGAACTTTGCTGACACTTGCAGTAAAGAGTGGAGTGTGTGAAAAGGGTAACTGGGGATTCAAAACATTATTTTACAGCAAAAGGGTGGTGTTCTGGCATCCTTCATTCCAAATCTAATGGGATTCCTTCATTTAAATACAGATAACTTTTTGTTACTTTATCTACAAGTATTTCTGCTTCATCCTAATAAGCCTACTTTTCCACAGCTATGTTATGTAACATATTTCTATATGCTTGAAAAGTCAAGGGAATGCTCTTACTGCAAACATGAGAAATGTGCCAGGCTAAATGCTTAGCAAGCTGCTCTGATTATCTGTAACCTTTTCTTTGTGACTGGGATTTGTGTGTGCAGAACTGGGCATAGGTCAGTGGGGAAAGCGTAGCCAGGAGAAAGCCTCCTACTGGGTCCGGTGTGTGAGGTGAAAGGCTTTTTCATTTAATGTCCCCTGTGAACTTCAGAGGCAGAAATATATATTTATTTGGTAAATCTGGGGTATTTAGTAGTTGATGTTTGTAGCATTTTTTAAGCCTGTAGATTCAATCCACAGGCTAAAAATCAGAGAAGAAAAAAAAGCCAAACCTGCCCACTCCCCCAGTTAAATAAATAAACCCTCTGGAGGCATCTAAGTAGAAAATTTCTGAGTATGGAAGACTTGGTGACCACACAAGTTGACAGCTGTGCCAAATATTGTATCTCTCCCTAGGCTGAGATGGGTTTATCACTGTCAGGCCTTTAGTGGCAAAATGTACAGTTGTAGGCTGTTTTTTGGCGTTTTTTAAAAGTTGTGTCTCTTGTTGTATATCACTGTTAAGCAACACTATCGGATATTTTTTTTTAATCTCTAGACAGCCATTTATGAAACTGTAAAACTAATTTGAAGCTGAGGTGAAGGGGTTGGGTGAGCAGTGAAACACCTGGGTCTTACCAAGGCCCAGGCTTGGCTTCTTTCAGTGGGGGCTCGAGGTTGCTGTTTTGAGCACCAAGCTCAAAGAATTGGAGCACGATTGTGGCAGATGGCTGGTTTTTTTCTCAACCCCTTGTGTACAATTAATCTGCCTCTAACTAGATGTTGCAGATGTCCACAACTGACATCCCTGTGGGATCTCTCAATGGTCAGTGTAGGAAATGGGTGTCTCCAGAGGGCAATTTATTACCTGTTCCAAGTATTTATGTTAGAATGAGAAAAATCACACTCCAGAAATGCTGTTTTACAGTATTTGTAGAGAGATCTTTTTGTAGAGACTATAAAGGAGTTGTGAGGGCCTGGTTCAGTTATGAGGTGAATCCCATGACAGGATTGCTGCCAGTCTTTGAGGGTGCTTGTGCCAAATATGGGAAAGTGACCTTGACTTCACTCTAAACATGTGATAAAGCCTTGTGTTTGGCTTTCAGAGATTCTGCTTTTCTGTTTAATCTGTGAACTGCTCAGTAAGGGGCGGAGTGAAATAGCAAAAGGGAGCAAGCTGGAAGGGACCGACTCAGTGATTCGGTAGGACAGGGGAACCTGAGGAGGAGAAGGAAGAGGGTGGCATTTGATATGTTACTTGGGCATTCTCTTCCATGTCAAAATCAACAGAGGTGACCCTGGCATGGCATTTCATTTCTATGCAAATGAGGCATAGAAATGCAGCAGATTTTGCATCCAGTCTTTGGAGTGCCGTGAAACTCAATAGGATTGTGTTGATAAATACTAGGCATCAAATATATTTTAAATTTCATTGATGAAAACCATTGTTGTATAGAAGGCCTGATGTCATTACTGAGGCAACAGGAGGGGAATTAACAGTGTGTTGAGTGTAACACAGCAAACTTCTGGACCACTGGGCCCACATCCAGCCAAACAGCTCATCATGGAACTGCTATAAATGATCTGGGCTGAGTCCACAGGGAAGAACTGCAGAAAGCTGCAGCTGATAACTTTCCTTTGGTGCTTTGATTACTGGAAACTGAACTTCTGTATTTTTGTTAAAAGACGCTTTCCCTGGAAGCTCCTGCTCGAATTAAGAATAAAACTCCTCCTCTGGACTGGCCACAGGAAGGTGAAGTTGTTTTTGAAAATGCAGAGATGCGGTACCGAGAGAACCTCCCTCTAGTACTTAAAAAAGTGTCCTTTACCATCAAACCGAAGGAAAAGATTGGCATTGTGGGGAGGACAGGCTCAGGTAAGGAAAAACACTAAGCAGAGTTAAATTGCTAGTTTTACAGAATAGATTGGGGCAGTCTTATTGGTTCTCCTCTGTGTTTGAATAAGTTGTTGGTTGCACAGGAGGGGTTGAGCAGTCTGTCAGTGGAGGATTCCAGTCATGTGTGTACATAAGCAAGATCCCTGTAAGCAATAGTGAAAACAAGTTTCCATTTAAAGCAGAGGGATATCCTACCGTGCTTGAACCAGTATGTTGATTGTATTTAACTCCCCGAGCCACTGACCAGCACAGATTGGTGCCTACAATGTGCTCCTTGCAGCTTGTCTGACTCTCTTGTAAGTTTTTTGTACTGATGCTGCAGCCAGGTTTGGCTCTGAGCCACCTCAGAACTCTGTAATGTGGAGAATCCAAACCCCTGTTTGTGAGATGACTTAAATCAACCTCAAAATGGGTTTCTAAATAAGTAATTTGTATTGTTGTATTGGGTTTTCATGGCGGGGTTTTGGCAGTGGGGTTGGGGCGGCACTCCAGGGATGGCTTCTTTGAGGAGAGATTAGGAGCTGCCCTCACAATTGCTCAGAAGTTTAAATGCTGAGCCTCAGTACTTACCAGAGCATTGCTTGCCAGGACTTGTTGGTATTTTTAAACTTTTCATAGACGTGGACAGCTTTTAAAATGCTTTCTCATCTGAAAGCTGTTATGATTCTGTAGAAACATCAGTCTTGTTTTTCTTGTCTTGTTTTTAGGGAAGTCTTCCCTTGGAATGGCACTCTTTCGTCTTGTTGAACTGTCTGGAGGCTGCATTAAAATTGATGGAGTGAAAATAAATGACATTGGCTTGGCAGATCTTCGGAGCAAACTCTCCATAATCCCTCAGGAACCTGTGCTGTTCAGTGGCACTGTGAGGTTAGTGAGACCATAAGAAGGCAAGAGGGGAGTGAGCAGGCTACCAGCTTATACCTGAAATGCCATAGGTGCTGGTGAGGTGGTAGCTCTCAGGCATCCTAACTTCTGTTCTGGTTTTGAAACAAAAAAGCATAGATGAATGATTTTAGCTGGCCCAATGCAGCACTGGGTGCGATCATCCTGTATGGAAGTCTTGCTTCCCTTTAGATGTGGTTGAAGTTTTAGTATCTTGGTCTTCCATCTCTACTCTTGTTTTTTGGCTCTTCTAACCCCAGTGTGCTGGGAGCATCTGATTTCCTTGGCAAGGAAACTGTTAGTGGAAGGCCGGATGGGAATCACCTGTCTGGATGAATTAGCACACTGCTGGTTTTCCATTCATTGCTGAGTTAAAATTCTGCCTTGTTTTCTGCTTCCTTTCCCAGATCAAACTTGGATCCTTTCAATCAGTACAGTGAGGAACAGATCTGGGCTGCTTTGGAAAGGACTCACATGAAGGAGTGTGTAAGTATTGTGTACCCTGGAAATGCATGTTTGTATTTGACTTCCAAAGCAACATGTTCTGTTAGTAGCTACTTTAGAGGTCTTTAGGTAAAGCTTTTTCTCTGTATTTTTCCCATTGTTCTCTATGCTTTATTTGGCTAATTTTTAAACTTTTTTTCCGTGATTTTATCAGACTGATATTTTTGGTTTTCTGAGAACATGCCATGTTCTGTGTGTGTATTTTTTAGTATATAGCATAGCAGAGTGCTGCTTTGTCACAGGAATTCTTAGGGTAAAACATTTCAAGTGATATTTTTCTGTATGTGCTTGAAATGCATTCTGCATTTCTGTTTGAGTGTACATGTCACATGTTCAAATTTATAGTGACCTTAAAACCTACCCTTTGTAAGGCCCTCTGCAGCAAGTCTTGCTGCCATGACATTTCCAATTCTTCTTCTTGGAAGTCAAGTGGTGGCTATGGCTATGGGACATAGGCTGCAGGAATTCCTGCAGGGACTAGGTTCACTTTCTTCTCTTGGTGACAAAGGTTGTCAGGAGATCTGTTTGTGTTTATATGATTTTGTGCAATTCTCTAAGATTTTTACCTCTTCTTTCCCACACAGGTTGCACAGCTGCCTATGAAACTTGATTCAGAAGTGATGGAAAATGGGGAGAACTTTTCTGTTGGAGAGAGACAGTTACTGTGCATAGCTAGAGCTCTGCTGCGTCGTTGCAAGGTGAGCGCAGCAGGGAGAAAAACAGCTGGAGATACCAAAATTATAGGATTGAACGAGCCTTCTTTTGTGCTGGATTCTTCCTGTCAGAGGAATCACACCAATGATTATTGCAACCCACAGAGGTGTAAAGTTAAAACAACCAGGAAGGTATTTGTTGCCAGCTCCTGTAATGTCCTGCCATTGGAAAGGCATTGCTTGCAAGTGTTAACAATAGTGTGTCAGACTGGCCTCATCTTTTATTCAGTGTCCTGTTAACTGGGGAGCATGAGATTCTTCCCTTTTTCCACCTTTTTGTGAATATGAGCCAAGTGTTTTCCTTCTACATGGTGCTCCACTAAAATGTGGTCTCCAAGTGGAATTTGGGACCATGCTATGCCAGCCAAGTGAAAGGTTTTGCAGGAATGGAAAAAAAACAATAATGACAGTGAGAAAGGACTTTTGGGTTGAGATTGACCAGGATTCTGGTTTTAACAACCTTTTTTCTGAAATGTGACATATCATAATATTTTAAAGTTCACTCTGCATCTGTTTTTAAAGTCAGACTACTCAGCAGAAGTTACTGCTGTCTCTGCAGTACCTGCACAAAGCACGTCCAGTTCAGCTTTGACAAGAAGTCGCTCCAAATCAGTTTATGTCTGAGAGGAAGAGAATTCTTACCCAGCATAAGAAAGTATTGACTCATTTCAGAAGGAATGTCACCACTAAGCATGTGTCAAATTAGTTTACTGGTAAAATTTGTATTTGAGATTCATCTACTGAATATGAAAGTGGGAAACTTGAGGCCCAGGTCACAACCCAGATGTAGCCCTAGGATGTGACCATAAAATGTAAGTGTGATCCATAGGTGATCCCAGTGTGATCCTTTGCTGAAGGCAATTACGTAAAGAAAACTGAAAGGGTACTTGTAAAAACTATGTTTGTGCCCACAACTCTGCAAGGATTGCTGACTGTGACAACTCTTGGCCCTGGCCATTCTGCCCACTATGTATTTTTATATTCAGGGAGGGAAGGTGTGACTATGGGTAACAGCCAGGATTCTGTGCTGCTTTCAGATATTGATCCTGGATGAAGCAACAGCTGCTATGGACACAGAGACAGACTTACTGATCCAGGAGACCATCAGAGAGGCGTTTGCAGACTGCACTATGTTAACAATTGCTCATCGCCTGCACACGGTCCTGGGCTGTGATCGGATCATGGTGCTAACACAGGGACAGGTGAGCAGGGAGGCATCTCTGCCTCCAGTCTGGTGGTGCCTTGTGTGCAGACAGAACTGAGGGAACAGCTGCACTGCAGGGTACAGAATCCTCTGTGTTCATTCACATCCTTGGTAATAATACTCCAACAGAATAATTTGCTGCCTGACTATGACAAAATCAAAGATGGCAAAATTTATTTTTACTTTGACAAAGCCCTGTGCCATCAAGCATGCCTATGACAGATACTTACCTATTCTTCAGGCTTCCTTTTGGGGGTCATAAACAGTTAAATGTAAGAACATTGGGCAAGACTCTTAAATGCAGAGAAGGCAAAAGCCCATAGCATCTGCCTGTGCCAGAGCCACCAGAGGTTGCTTGCTGTGGGGTTAGTTCCAGTGTTTGAGCCAGTTTGAAGCATTCCAGGTTATAGTATCCATAAATGCACGTACTTTCACTGCCTGGTGTCTCATCTAAAGATAAATGCTGTGTTTTCTATTCTTTACTATCACATCACAAGTCCAAGGGGTGGGAGTCAGTTTTCTGCTGAATTTTACTGACATACTTTACCTGCCTTGTTTGGTTTCAGGTAGTGGAATTCGACACCCCAACTGCCCTTCTGGCCAACGAGAACTCGCGCTTCTATGCTATGTTTGCTGCTGCGGAGAACAAGGTTGCTGTCAAGGGCTAAAATTCAGGGCAAAGTCACTTTAATTTTGGAGAGCTACACTCCCTGCCTGTGGCAGGCCAGCTCTTCTTCTTCCTCCTTCTCCTCGCAGATTATTGCCTTTTCATCTTTTAATTTTTAGCACAATGTGTCAAGCCAGAGAGTTTTTAAAACCATGTCAGAAGAACTCTTCATGTTTTTATTATTGTATTTATTCCATATTACTAATTTTTTGTTATTAAATGCACTCTACAAATGGCTCAGGGAGCCATAGTTATAAATGTATCAGAGGCCTATAATGAAGCTTTATACATGTAGCTATATCTATACATAATTCTGTATATAGCCTATATTTACAGTGGAAATGTAAGCTGTTTATTTTATATTAAAATAAGCACTGTATTAATAACAGTGCATATTCTTTTTTATCATTTTTGTACAGTTTATGGTACCAGAGATCTGGCTTTGTTATCGGACGGTATCAGACACCGTTTTGTCTTTTACAGTTCGTCTTTTCCTAGTGCCGGATTTTCTGCGTGTCTGAGTGGAAGTGAAGCTTTGCAATAGTGTCCTTTATTGTCACATCTTTGTCGAGCGCAGCAGAGAAGAGCTCTGTGGTGTAACTATTGCATTGTAATTTATCAAAGCTATTTGGGGCATCGCTAATGTTCACCACGGCAGCGGCTGCTGCTTCCCATGATGCTTTTCCAAAGCAGGGTTTTTTGTGATCAGAGTGGGAACCACTCCTGGGTCACATTAAGGCCTTGTGTTTTCTCAGTGTCCTGACACAGTATTTCTTACTGTATCAGCAGAGTTTATTTTAATGCAAGCAAGCCCAAGCTCTTCCTGCTTCGTTGATCTAACACAACCAAAATCTTACTGTTCGTGGAATGATCTGTAACAAATTAATCATAAGGTTCAAATCATACCCTGTATGCTGGCAGGAAAGCCTTTTCAGAGTTGCTTCAGCTGACTGACTCTTTATCTTGAAGCTGCTAACACTCCTCAGAGGTTTAGGTTGGCTTTCACTGGCATGGGTAACACTAACTCTTTGTTCTGCTCACTTATACTAAGATTAATCAACATCGATATTTCTTCTCTTTCTTGCACACTTGTTAAGGAAGCAGTCCTCGACCCCACATCTTCTGGAACCTTAAAGGGGTTCCTGTTGATCAGGATGTAACACTGGTGTAGGACATGGTTTTCTTACTGTAAATGACCTACCTCAGGTTACTGGGTCCTGTGTAGTGCATTGCCATGATCACTGTACACCATCCCTGTTTTTTGGGACGTGTGGCCCAGGGGACACAGTTGCTCCTGTGATAGCCGTGACTTACTGAATGGTCAGCGTTGCATGTCTTTGTCAACTTGGACATTTTGTAGCCTTAGCATGTTTGCAAAATGTCTCATTGAGGCAGAAATCTGAAAAGTAAATAAAACTATTTTGGGTTTTGTAAATTTTATTGGCTTAAGTGGTTTGTTTTGGGTACATAAATAACTTTGCATCTTTTTGAGCCCTGGGGAACAGGTTTGCAGTCTTTTTTTTTTGTTGTTTTTTCTACTTGTTGTGCATCACAGTCCGATCTTTCTTTCTTCAGAGTAAAGGTGTTTCTTTAAAAGTGTGGTGGGTGATTTTTGTGCCCTCCAGCATGGGGGTGGCTTGCAATACATGTATGTTGAGTAATACAGGGAGTAATAATTTATAGTGTAAGTATTCAAGCCAAGCAGAAGGGCTGAGGTCAGATGGAAAATCTGAGCCTAAGAAGGTCTTCCATTTTCTTTACCTGAAAGCACTACTGTTTATAGTGTGACATGACTGCAAAGTCACAGAAAGAAGCATTTCTACCTACCAGTACCACAGGCAAATTGTGGCATTAACAGAGCTTGCACTGTAGCTTGAAGTAGCACAAAAAGAATTGTTGTGGTTGTTCTTAACTCTTGTCCAAAGCAAGAATTAACTGGCACAGACCTTACCCTGCTCACAGGCCTGGAGTTTACCCCATGGACTTCAATATTTCCCTTGAAGGAAATGGGCTAATGTACCTGGTTCTGAGTGCTGCTGGGGTCAGTGTGTGGCTTTACTTTGCAGCTAAGACTGAGCTAATGGCAATCTGGGCAAAAGGGGAGCCATCCTGATCTTATCCTCCTTCTTCTTCCAGGCTGGGACTTCCTCTTCCTTTCCTGATGCCAGCAGTGGCTCTTGTGTGGTCCAGTTCAGAAAGCTAACTTGAGGAAAGCAGGAATGCTGTACAAAGAAGGAGACAGGAAGGCACCACCTGGAAGGGAGGTGAAGTGGGGCTGCTCTTTTCTGTAGGTGCTGGCTGTAACAGTAGCATAGGTGTGAGAGGGAACTGCTCAGCATTCACTGCCCCAAACTGCTGCTTCCCGGTTACGCTCTCCTAAAGAGCTCAATCTTTGCTGCAGCTTTGGTGAGCTGAAACAGCTCAGCAAGGTGTCAGACAAGGGCCTGTGAAGGAGCAGGTGAACAGTCACCTGTGAACAGCAGGGATTAACTCAACCATTTTGTTAAACCTTAGCTGCAGCACTGTTACTTTGGAATTAAAGACAGAGACTGACAGAAGGAAACGTTCTTTCTGTTGTGATCACTTCTGTGCTTCATTTGGCACTTGTCTCACAGATGTACTGAAGTATTGCTGCTCACAGGGGTAGCTGTAACTTTTTTACTGGCTTTCATCCTGAACCACAGGAGCAAGCTGAGGCAGGGCCAAGGGCCCTGTCACTGAAGTGGAAGGAAGAAACATTAATATTTACAAATGGGACTGAAATATCTTTATCTTTGAAGCATTCTACAAGAGATTGATGATGATTGGAATGTTCAGGAGTTGGATTCTGCTTTAGAATTTATAGTGTGATATCCAGAGAAGACCTCATCCTATGAGGAATAGAATAAGACACTGGGATTGGGACAGAGACTTTCCTTAAAGAGATCCTACCCAAAATAGCATGGAGATAGCACATGCTTCTGTTCTGGTTTAATATCAGCTGGCAACTAAGCCTCACACAGTCCTCTGGGATGGGGGAGAGAGCTGGAAGGGTAGAAGCTAGAAGACTTGAGATCAAAACAGTTTAATAGGGAAAGCAAAACCACACAAGCAAAGCAAAACAAGTCATTAATTCCCCGCTTCCCATGGGCAGCCATCTCCGTGAAAGCAGGGCTCCATTGTGGGTAATGGTGACTTGGGAAAACAAACACCATTCTTCCAAACATCCCCTCCTTTCTCTCCAGCTTTTATAATGCCACATGGTCTGGAATATCTCTGTGGTCAGTTGGGTCAGCTGTCCCTGCTCTGTCCCCTCCCATCTGCTTGAGCACCCCCAGCCTCCTCACTGGTCAGGTGAAGAGCAGAAATGGCCTTGGCTCTGTGCAAGCCCTGCTCAGCAACAGCTCCAACATCCCTGAATTATCAACACTGTTTTCAGCACAAACCCCAAACACAGCTTGATATCAGCTATTGTGAAGAAAATTCACTCTAGCCCAGCCAAAACCAGCACACCTTCCAGCAAAAACTGTGGCCCAAGACCAGCAGGTGTGCAAGAGGAGAGAGATTTGCCTGGGATAACTGGTTACTGTATTGTTCTCTGGAATTTCCATTACGTCAGTTTTGCTTATTCCATCCAAACACAGCAAGTATAGCTGATCCTGATTCATTATCAAAAGCTTAAAGCCTCTTCAAGAGAATGTGTTCCTGCTCATCTTGTCTGTCTGATGAGTAGACATGATGCACTTACTTGGGACTTCAACCAAAGCACAGGTAGGATTCTTCTAAAGTTACCCTGGAGTTAACGTGCAGTTAGATTGGTGTAATTAAGTGCCAGATCGGGCCCTGAAGTTGTGCTGGCTTGAACATCTGAGGACATTTCACCCTTACCTGTGGTGAAGGTTGTGCAGGGTCAGATCCTGAGGTTGCTGGGGCTGTGCTTTGCACATCACCTGTAGGTGAAAGCCAGGTCAAACAGGCTTAGTGCATCACTGGGAACAAAATTTGAGAAAGCTGAATTTTTTCAAAAGGCAACTGGTATGAGTGAGAGAAGGTGTCAAAAGGATAAAAGTAGAACGTTTGATTTATTAAAGGAGAACGTGGACAGCAAAGACGGCAGGACAAAGTGTTTTTCTTCGTTACAAGAGGATTTATTGCAAGGACAAAATTGCTCTTCGATGGTGCTTCAAAAGAACACTGAGAAAAAGTGCAGGGTGCTGTACCCAGCAACCGAAGAGCCTGAGCGCTATCTTGTTATTTTTCACTGCAACTGTAGCATGTGTTTTACTATATATAAGTGATTACACAAAGGTTTTCTTTAGCTTCAGGTCGGTGGAGGGTGATTCTGTGATTTGTTTAACCCTTGGGCGAGCTGGTAACCGCAGCCACCATGTGCTGAGGCCAGCTGTGCTTGTGCCTCCAGTGTGATGATACAGTGGAAACTGAGCTGGAATTTGGTGCAGATGCTGCAGTCGTTAGTGTAAGGCTTGGGAGGCTTTTAGAATGTTCCACTCTGGGTTCATTAAACCCACAACCATGTGAGAAATGTTCCTGTCTTATCCAAAATATGTGCCTTGGAGCTTCATCAGGCAGTGAGGTAGGCAAAGCATAACAGTGAAAATTAGAGGGAAAATAGCTTACAGAAGCGTCATTACATGGGGCAGAGACTTTATGCTGCTCTTGGGCTGGGGGAGTGCAAATCACAGTTACTTGCACAGACCTCCTTCCTTCCAGCTTGCTGACTCCTGCTGTTGCCGTGCAGAGAAACAAGTGCTTGTACAAAGCTGATAATTTTGTGGTTTCTGTCCTTTCCCATTTAGGAAGGCAGCAGTAGAGGGTGAGTGATTGATTGCCTAGAGTTCTAGGGAAGATTAAAGTGCATTATGTCTGAGCTGGGCTCCGGGGCCAGTTTGCAGTGAAAATTGGAGGCAGGAAACTACGGGCAGCCCAGCTGGGAGGGAAGGGATTTAAAGAAGTGTGGGTATGGGGTACAGAAAGAAGGGAGGCTATTTAGGGTTAGCTGTGAGCTCGATGTGGGGGTGTGACCAGGAGGAGTGAGGAAGCCAAAATAGGTACCAGTGGGATGAGGGTGCAAGAATCAGCCCTACTGGGAGCCGTGGTGTGGAGGATTTGGGGGTGTTTGTCGTGGAGCAGGGACGGGGGACGGTGAAAGTGAGGCATTCAGGCGGTGCGGAGGGGACAGAGATGGCTGTGAGGGGACGGGAGTGACCCGAGCGGGGCACTGTGGCCATGCCCATGACCGTTCCCAGAGCAGAAGCGCTGGGATCGGTGTGTCCGGCCCAGGCACCAGGGCTGGGATATAGGGAGAGGAGGGAAGCTCTGCGTGGGCCGGTTAAAGCTGCCCTGTGAGCAGGGGCGAGACTGGACGGAGCCGCGACTGCCCACGCATATGAGTGAAGGAATGAATGAGTGAATGAACGAGTGAACGCTGCTCTCCCGGGAGCGGTGCCGGTGTCGGCGCTGTCCCGGTGCCCGCGTTGTGGGCGGCTATTCCCGGGCCGGGCTGAGGCACCGCGGGGCGGGGCCGG